>PVJD01005437.1:0-115737 GCA_004026545.1 Mormoops blainvillei
GCTTTTCTCCACTTGGCTGATTTTCTTGTTTGTTGGTTTCAACCTTCACACACACACAAACACACACACACACTTTTTTTCTTTGCACCTATTTTTCTACCCCTGCACATACGTTGCACAAAGTTACTTCTTTTTTAAATTATATTTTATTAAGGATAACAGTGGTACCAATTTTTCCCCCTTTGCACCCCTCTTTCACCCAGCACCATC
This sequence comes from Mormoops blainvillei, assembly GCA_004026545.1. Taxonomy (NCBI): domain Eukaryota; kingdom Metazoa; phylum Chordata; class Mammalia; order Chiroptera; family Mormoopidae; genus Mormoops; species Mormoops blainvillei. The sequence goes on from PVJD01005437.1 coordinate 211, forward strand.
TACTCCCTCAGGTAGTCCCCCCACCATTGTTCATGTCTGTGGGTCATGCATGTAAGTTCTTTGGCCACTCCATTTCCTGTACCGTACTTTACATCCCCATGGCTATTCTGTAATCACCTATTTGTACTTCTTACTCCCCTCAGCTCTATACTCATTCCCCCATACCCCCTTCCCATCTGGCAACCATCAAATCATTCTTCTTACAAAGTTACTTCTTTAAAAGCCCTTTAGCTGGCGAATCCTGATGTTTGTACCTGATTAACAGCTGAGGAATAGAATAAACTATAAATGATGGATTTTGAGTATATTAAGGGGAAACTACCCTCCATCCCCACCTCTCTGTATATTCAAATTCCACCAGTTCTCCATGACATCTTCTCAAGGACCTCTTAAGTACCACGCGAATTAAGCAAGTATTTAATTATGCACTCCATGCCAAATGTTTCCATTTTGTGAGTCTTGTTTCCCTTGACAAAACTGTAAGTTTTCAAAGGCAGGGATTTCTACTTCTCTTTTTTCTGCCTTGCCTTATACTAAAAAGTAGCAAATAGTAGAACTTTTATAAAGACTTATTAATAGATTGCTGTGGATACTGAGGGGGTAAAGAGGAAGGTGTTGGCCTTAATCCTATTCTCAGACTACATGAAATCTAACGATGGCTTCAAGACATAAACATATACAACTTTAAAGGACATTCCTCACAGCAGAAGCAAGTCATTAGTCATTGTCTATATCCAGTTATAGAATAGAGAATGCTGAATTATCTGATTTCCTGAATCACAGCGCTCTTTCCTCTGATCTTTTCATGTAACATTTTTACCTTCCCAAACTTCCAAAGCATATCCATCTACATATATTATGGGTCATGAAAGAATTAAACAATTTACAAGTCATAAAAGAGTTTTTCTGCTGGGATAGTAGAAGTGCCATTTGAGCAGTGACTTTTGCTTATTAAGCATGCCTATTTTTCCTCATTTACAGCTCTCATTTGCTCATGCACTTACTCAATGTGCTTTTGCGCCTGAGCACCTACTGTGCACCGGGCACTGCGCTAGGCACTGAGGGTACTGCAGTGAGTGATTCAGACAAGGACCTATGTTGATACAGCTTCCTGCATCTTCCTCTTCATCGCCACCCCTGACTGAGGAAAGTAATGCTGCCTTTGCAGTATTCTCTTCAGAGGATCTTTCCAAACAGGACCAAACATCTCTGTGCATCCAGAAACTTGCAAGGGCATTAACACTGGCACTAATGGTGTTGTCCTAGCTGCCTTCCACCCAAGCCTGTCACTTGTTTCTCCTTCTCAATTGGGATCTGCTCACTCTTTCTCCTCCCACAGGCCCCAAAGGCATAGGTCGGAACTTTGTATTCCTCTTGCTCAGCACTGCAGCTTCAGAGCCAATTTTTTTTATCACCTTTAGAACATCTCCTTTGCTACATGCCATATAGGCATTTTCTTTTCTGCCCTCCCTCATCATGGACAATGATCTCTGTCCCCTCACCCCACCCTCTCTGAAAATGGGGACCTCCAGCTCATGGAAATGCCCTCTACTCTTAGTCCTGCCATGGCCTTGAATTCTTATGGTGTTTTGACAATAACCTGCCCTCAAAGCCTGCTTTAAAATTCTTTGAGGATTCTTTGTTGCCTATTGCAGGCACTCACATCCACTGACATTTTGGGCCTGGTCATCGCCTAGAAACATTCCACTTCTGAAATCTCAACCTTATATCTCACCTTCTGACAACTACTCCCTTCTCTTTCTCTTATTCTTTTATGTTTGAACATGAGTTCTGAAGGAAATTCCTGAAAGACCAATTCTATGATGTTGTCAAGACCTACAGTCTACAAATCTCTTTAGTTCCCCACTTTCTCCTATTCTCAGCTAATTCTTGCGGTTCATTTCACTATTTTCTCTCCTTTGGCCTTAAAACTCTTTGTCAGCTATCCTGCAAAAGCCTTGTTTTAGTGCAATTATTTAGTTTTTCTACACCGATTCCCGGACTGCTAAAGAAAATCATACAATTTTGCAGATAGGAAATATTATAAATTCATCCTATACCAAAATTTATCTATCATCTATCATCTATTATCTATCTATCCTTTATTTTTATCTACTCATTGCTTCACACTAAGCCCTTTCTCTGATTTTCACTCTTTCCCTTTTCTTTTTTTTTTCTTAAAGTCAAATTCTGAGATAACCTGTCCACTTCACTGGAAACAAATTAGTAACTGTATATAGTTACTCACCTATTTTCCATTTGATCTCCAAGTCTCTACAGTCTGTTTTCAGCTTCTATCACTTCATGCCACTGCCTCTCCAAAGGTTACTCCTGACCCCATTTTGCCAAAACCAATCTGTCACTATCAGTCTTGTTATTGCTACAATATTCAAACATTTCACCCCTCCAAAAAATCTGGCTAATTCGATGTCACTCATCTAATCCTCCTCCCAACTCTGACAGCTTTATTTCAACTTCTCCTCAGGAGAACCTTTCCCACTCTTACTTTGATTATCTTTCCAACATAAGTGTTCCCTAAGTTCTCTCCTAAGTCCCCAACTCTCATCTCTACATACAGAATCCATCTTCTACATCCAGAGGCCAAATACGCCTTAGAGGTGCTAATATTCCTAAATCTTATGTCCAATCAAAACTCCCTCCAGAGCTTCAGCCCCATCTGTGAGCTGGGCATCTCGAGCTCCAAACATCCAAAACAAAACCCACCCTTATTTCCTTCAAATATTCTCCACACATATTTGTTTCTGGTGTATTAAAATAGGTTTTGAATGAGTAGAGAAAACATTGAACTTGGAATCACTGAGTAACTTATCCAATGTAATAGATCCTGATTGTATATAAATCTCTCAACAGCGATCACCATTTAAAGAGCTTAGAATAACTCATAGTTATTCATTATTCTTCTTTAACAGCTTCCCCTATAGTTTGGTGGGGAAACTGCCTCTGAGATAGGCTTTATTATAGAGGGTCCATAGGCAGGAGCCCAAGAGTGTGGAGCTCTCCCCAAACGAATAAAGTCAGGAGTGGAACAGGCGACACAGCTCCATTGAGGTTCCCTGTGTCAGGTATGGTGCGATGGCTTCTCTTCACGTTCCACCAGCACTCAGAGCCTTGCTTCTGGAGCTCACAGGTGAGATTTATTTGGATGACTTTATCAAGCGATGGGAGGATCCAACCCTTGGAAATAGCTTTTTAGTGCATTTAGCCTATGAGCATTATTCTGATTGTTGAGTGCCATTGTCACAGGCTACAAGATGCAAAATAGGCGAAGCAGCTAATAAGTTAAGAAAACTCTGATTAAGTTCCATGAGGACTCAATGAGCATTGCACAGGTTAATTACATTTTTATAGATTAATTCTCCTTTCTGGGTTCTAAGAGATTGTTCTGTTTCAGTGCCCACTGCCAAACCAGTGATGGGAGAAATTAGAAAACCCAAACTAAAATAATTGTTCCTGTTTTTCATCTTGGGGGTCACAATGCACAAGACGGCAAATACAAGACAAGTAGGGAAGAAATAATAACTGAATTCTAGGGTTATGTGGATGCCTCAGTAGCAGCACAAGATAAACTCCCATCCTAATCATATATAATCAAACAAATTGAGGATTTATTGGCTCTATATTTTCCATATGCCCAATAAGTACATTCCGGGGCAGCCTTAGTGAATTCAGTCACACTGGGCTTGAGCCGAGGTCACTTTAACAATCAATCTTCCAGAAATTAGGAAGCCGATGTGGAAGACAAATATGTATTTTTTACATTAATAGATTTTCTTTTTCAGAGAATGTTTTGGCTTATAGAAAAATTGAACGGACTATATGGCTAGTTACTATATACCTCTTCACTCCCCTCCCCTCCATACACACACTATTAACACCTTGTAACAATGTGATATATTTTTTACAACTGATGAATCAATATTGCTACATTATTATTAACTAAAGACCATAGTTTATATTAGGGTTCACTATGTGTTGTACATCTTATGGGTTTTTGACAAAGGCATAACAGCATATATCTACCATAGTAGTATCACACAGAGTAGTTTCACTGTCCTATGATTCCCCAGTGTTCCAAAAATTTGCCTCTTTCTCCTTCCCCCAAACCCTGGCAATAACTGATCTTTACATAATATCCATATTTTTGCCTTTTCAGAATGCTATAAATTTGTGTTTTTTTAATTTTTATTCATTGATTTGAGAGAAAGAGAGAGAGATCGATCAATGTATTGTTCCACTTACTTATGTATCATTGGTTGATTCTTGTGTGTACCCTGATTGGGGATCAAACCCATGACCTTGGTGTATTGGGATGATGCTCAGATCAATTGAGCTACCTGGCCAGGGCCAAAATGTCACAGATTTGAAATCATACAGCATGTAGTCTTTGCAGGCTGTTTTCTTTCACTTGAGTTTCCTCCATTTTTATGGCTTGATAGTACATTATTTTTTATTGCTAAATAATATCCCATTGTATGGATGTAGAAGTATGGATCTTTAACAGTAAGCCGTAGAATCCTCCAGGAGCTAAAATATTCTATCCAGTAAGTTGTATCTCATGCTTCTTTCTCCAGCGGGGAAGGGCCATGCAGAATCCATTGACTGCGGAAAGGCAGATTTGTATATGGCAACCACATCAGGATGTAGTTGGGAGAATTCTTTCTGTATCTCTTCCTCAGCTGATGTGCCATCACAAGCTCCTTCTAACCAATCACCCCAAACCTAAAGATTTTACTTCTTACATTTCTTAAATTTTATTAGATTCATATGTTCTTTTAAATTAAATTCCCCTATATACTAGTAGTTCAGGCCCTTATCATTTCTTCACAAACTATTATAATATTCTCCTACATGATCCCTCTGCTTTCAGCTGTGCCCTCCTACAATCTATATTTTTCATTGTTTCTAGAGAGATTTTTTTTCTGGAACAGAATCTTTAGTCCCTCTTCTGGTAAAATTATTTGATGACTCTGTTCTCCCTTTGCATGAAGTTCTGGTTCTTCATCATCTGGCTCTTCTTGCCTCTCCAGATTCGTCTTTGGTTCCTCCTTGCCTCACACTTTGCCCTTTGGCAACAGCATTACTTAACATTTTTCCTGACCTCTGAGACTACTTTATGCTTTCTTCTTTCTAAAATGTCACTCTGTGACCCCCAATTGACTTCAGTCTTAGCTGAAATATTACACAGGACAAGATATCTTCCATGAAGTTACTTTCTCTCATTACTCTTCTATCTCAGTTGTGTTGAATCCTCTGCTCTGGGTTGCAATAAACTTTGTGCGTATCTGTAGCTTTGCATCTGCCTTATTGTGGCTTATTAGATTATCTATTTCCACATCACCCTTCTACACTAGGTGCTAAGATTCCTGAGGACAGAGCCTCACTCACTGTTAAATTCACCACTCCTGGAACAGAAATTGACATGTAATTCAGTGTGTAGATGCTATTTCAGTAAATGCAAGAGCAGATGACCAAGGCCAAGCTGACTCCTGACTGGTCACTAAGTAGAGCTCCTATGCTTGAAGTTCCTGACTCTCCAGTGAGAACATCATCTTGGAAGGTAATTACAGTTTGTCTAAGTCACTGTCCTGGGCAGAGGGACCTGGAATGGTTTGCAAGAGCCCTGATAAGCACTGAATGTTATGTGTCCCTGTTTTCTCTGCTAATATATTCAAACTCACTGAAGCATCTAGAGATTATTTTTCTCTCTGCTCTTAACTTGGCATAGACAACATTTTCCCACTGCTCATTTCTCACTTCTCAAGTTCCCCATGAGTACAGTCAACATGTAATGCCTGTGAGGCCGTCTCAACAGAGACAACTTCAGTCATTCCTCAGGTGGCAAACTTGGGAGTCAGAGGAGAGATACGGACTTTCTCATGAAGTAGGAAGCTTTGCCTTGAAAAGTAAACTTATTTGAAAAGACAGAGTGAGATCCAACTGTAGCCCACACTGAGAGAGCTGTCATGACAATACCCCCCTCTCACATTTCCCCCCCCTCTAAGCTCTCCCTCTCTGGCTCAGGTGCCTCCTGTTCATTTTCCCATGGCCAGCGCTGGGCAGCCGCGTCTCCCCTTTCCTGGGAGAGGCTGGCTTTCTTCGCCGTGTTTAAGGTCAAACCCGACTGGCTCTGTTCGCTCATGAAACAAAATATCGGGCTCCTCTTTTCCCTCTGTCACTTGACTAAAGAGTATCTACAAGGAATGTGGGAGAGGCAAAGGACAGTTCTGCTGTGTTTATCTCATTTCTTTAGTCCTTTCTTGTGAGAGTTTGGGACACCTTTCTCCTGTTGGGAAACATTAGCTGTATTCTCAATGAAGATCGGGGTATCTTGATGACGGGGCTGTTTAGAAAACCATATAACAAATGTGACTACGTAATTCCTTAGGACAGGAAGACTGTTTTTTGGTGTTTCTTTTTCTTTTTGTTTCTTTGTTTTTGTGGGAAAACACCTTTTCAAGTCCTAGGCAAATTATATTCCTGTTTTTTGGTTGCTAAGAAACGAAAGGAAATAATATGAATTGAGTGCCCGTTCTGTACCAGGCATTAAGCTCAGTGATTTGCATAAATAGCTATTATTTCAATTTTCACAACAACCATAATAAGAATTCATCAACATTTATGAAGTTCTAACTATGCATCAGGACCTATGTCAACAGGTTTACTTGCACTGCCTAATTTCGGCATCACAATTACACACAATGTAGGTATTTTTAAATTATCTTTGTTTTGTAGATAAGAATGAAACATAGAAAGAAGTTAATCAACTTGCCTAGGAAAGCATAGTGAGTACAGAAGTCTGAGGATTGACTCCAGGACCAAATGATTCTGTGCCCAAACCCATAGATAATGTGCTGTACTACTTTTTGACCATGTAAGATAGGAATTACTATTATTATTCCCATTTCATAGCTCAATTTAAAAATAGACAAAAAGCCAAGGTAGAAAATCAGCTTTGTCTTATCTTCAACTCTAGCTCTTTAACCCACATCATGATGTAAGAGACTAGGGGTCTCCATTTAGCAACGTGTCTTGATGGTAGGGGACTTTGTGGATGACATGTGGGTTAGGACACCAATACCTAGTATTGTCACATGGACATGCTGGGACAACCTCTCCAGCTTTCTCCAATCGCAAGGTCACTTCACTTATTCACAGTAAATGTTGGAGCAGAGAAGAATTGGTGAAATTGGCACAACCACCTTAGAACAGTACCTGGGTCTTCAAATTTGGCTGAATTAGAAAAAGAAAGGAATTGCAATGCAATTTTCACTGTGATGTTTTCATTTACTTTAAGAGATTAAATTTCCAAGGCTTGCCAGGTGAGGCAGGCTACTGACTTTTGGGGAAGTCATCTGTGATGCAAATAGGCTATCCCTGGTGGCTGAATATGCCTTGATTGTGGACTCATAAACTAAAGGATTAGTTTATATTGGTTTATATCAGTTTCTCTTATAGAGAAAGGAAAATCTTCCCTCTGATTTTTTTTTTTTCAATAGAGGGGCACTATTGTAAGAACTCAAAAAAAAATCAGTTTTAAGAAAAAATATATATATATCTGTGTGGTTGAGCAAAATCAAATTATGAACAAACTGAGTTGACCAGAGTCACAACTCGTCAGAGTTTGAGACTGCAGGGAAGATACAGACTCTTTTTAAAGTGGCACCTGAGCGCATAGATGGTCTGGGTGGCCAGATACTCAGAAATGAGTGGCTGAGGAGTGGGTTCTTTTGAATACCAACTGGTCGTCCCTGATGTCTATATGAATGAACTATAGAGTAAAACCCTCATTATTATTTCCAGTTTTGCAGAGAAGTCCAAAACATCTTGCGTATGACAAACTATGCTGCCAAGGAAAGACGACAGTAAGATTTTGTACTAAATCTGTGAGAAGGACACACTGGTAACCAGGAAACCTCCATGTAAGCAAATGCACAGCAATGTGTTTCAGGTTATATGCCAGAAGGACTAAAGGAAGAAAAGGTTAAGTCATCTTAATACAAAAACTAAAGTGTATTTAATTGAAAAAAATTACACATTTTTATATGATTAAAAATATATATCTTCACATGTATGTATGTAAAGTCAGGGACACTGATGTGTGTTAGACCCTCAACCTCAACTTTGGTAATTCTATATTAATTAATCTGTGAATACTCCATCTTCTGTGTTTTATTATATCCTTCTTTCCTTTTGTTTCCTCAATTTTATACCCTTGGATACCCACTCTTAAGTAATTAATTTACGTATTGGTATTATCTATGCAATGAATTACAGTTCTGAGGTTCAGTACAATTTTTTTGAGATCTATTCATGTTGATATCACTCTATCCATTTGTATAGACCAATCTATAGCTGGATAGAAATCCAGAACTTTTTTTGGTTTATGTAAAACACTTTATACTTCCAAGATAACATGTTTATAATGGACACTTAGGCTCTTTCAAATTTTAGCTATTGCAAATAATGCTGTGATGAATATTCATGTTCATTCATTCATATTTCTGTGTATCTGTTTGAGAAATTATCTAGGTTTTATATCAAGTATTATATATGTACATATTTAATTTTATTAAGTACTTTAAAGTCACTTCAGAATAGCTCTACCTGCTTAAAATTCCTGTTTTGACATCCTCAGCAGAACATGATTTTATCTGACTTTAATAATTGCCAATCAGATGGATATAAGGTGGCATATCATTACTGTTTTAATTTGTATTTTTCTGATAACTAATGAGATTGGGCATCTCTTTATGTGCAAATTAACAACTTCTGGTTTTGTGGATTGCCTATTCACATTTTGCTCCATTTTCTATTGAGATTATTACTGTCTTTATTTTTCTTTTGCTGATTTTTAGATGCCTTATAAATTAATCCTTTATTAGCTATATATTAATTAATATTATATCTTATTAGTTCTATAAACATTTATTTTCTCACAATATAATTATTTGAGACCTAATTTTGACACATTCAAAGATGTAAAGTGTTTCCTTTTATAGATTTTCCTTTTAGTGTCTTAACCTTTTTCCTTTCTCATCTATATTTTCTGCAAATGGTTTTCTAGCTTTACCCTGAATATTTTCACTTCTAATCTACCTACAAATTAATTTTTTTTTTTACTATTTGGAGTCTAACATTTTACTTCATATTGCAAACAAACTTCTCAATGCCATTAAAAAATTCCCTCCCTACTTCTTCATGTTGGCTTCATTATCAAATTGGGAGATTCATATATATATATATATATATATATATATATCTGGACTTTCCAGGCTATTCTCTTGGTCTGTCTTTTTCTGCCCCATTTCTATGCTATTTTAATTGCCTTGGTTTTGTAACGTGGTGTAGTATATCATGGTGCCAATTCCTTTTGAGAAGTTTTCTTTCTCCTTCTTGAAATTTTCTTTTCCATGTGCATTTTATGACCAGATTGTCCAAATTCACCTCCTCACCCTCTCAGGTTTCAAGTGATGTTGAATTATATTTTTGAGTTAATTTTGGAAAAATCAACATCTTTGCTATATTAAATTCTCATTTTCACAGATCTGGCATATCTCTCCATTATTGCAGATTTTAAAATGTCCTTTAATAATATTTTATAATTTTACCTATACTTTTTGTACATTTTGATTGGTTAATTCCATATACTCTACATTTTTATTGTTGTAAATGCTTTTTATTCAAATACACCTCCTAATCACTAAATGTCAATATTAAAAAATGTTATTGATATGCATTTGTTAGTCTTTTATCTATTAATCTTTTTTCTAATGTCTCTAATAGTCTATTGATTCTCTTATGTTTTCTATTTGAAGAATCATAACATACATAAAACATAACAATTTTGTTTCTTCCCTTCAGGTACTATTTGTCACTTTGTAGGGCTCATCTCGTCTTGGTCAGAGCAATGGTGATAAAATTCTTGCCATCTTCCCAACCTTAAGTAAATGTTTCTATGCTTCTTGATGTTTGCTATATATTTTTGTAAATACAGTTTATGGGTGAGGAAGTTCACTTCTAAGGTTTTCAAAGAATTTTATTTTTAAATCACAAATAAGTGCTGAATTATATCATATGCTTTTTTACATGCATTTAAGCCATCCTTGTCCTTTTGCCATAAATACTACTCGTTATAATGGAATGAAAGGTAATTCCTTGCCCATGCAGTTAGTGGGTCTTGTTGTCCAGATGGAAAAGAAGAGGTGGGGAGAATAATTTAAAGAAACGTGGAAACATGGCTGATTTTTATAAGAGATAGAATTTCTCTTGCCTCTAAAGAGATAACTAAATACTCAAAGTGAGAAATTGAGATAGTCAAAGCCGGTGTTACCTGGGTTTAAAGGAAAGCTTCAGGGAGATTAGAAAAAGAGGAAAGCAAGCTAGAGACAGCTATACTGTGAAGAATGATACTGAGAGAAATATTTTTAGGAGGATTGAGGAATGTTACAAATGTCCTTTTTTAATGAATAACTGCAAAGTATTAATTGTTACTTTCTTCTGGTCCTTAGACTTGGGTGTTTCTTGAGGGTAGCCATATGTAGTGAGACTGTGCCACAAGGTGGTTTAGCTTTAGTTCACTTGAACCTCAGCTTGGAAATTCTCAATTTCCCTACAGGTAAATTTAGGAAATAAGGCAAGCAGAGGAATTGTAACCTGGATATGTGGGTTAACTAAAAGAACAACAAAACACTGCAGCAGAGGCTCTAGTCATCAACTCTTAGGTAAGAATTAGTCTAAACTACTTAATTGCAGCTGTAAAATGAGATGGTTAGATGATTTCTAGGAACCTCTTTGGTGCTGATGTTCATTTCTCACTGCCAGTCAGAAGCTGACATAGTGACACAGGATGCAGACTTGTCCTCTAGAGGCAGAGCCTGTCTCAATGGCCTCTTAGTAATTAAGAAGTCAGCAGCCTCCTCCCACATTCCTAATCTCCAATTCAGAGTTGATCCCCTTTTCCTCATTTTCAGGATCTTGGTGCCCTCACACTGTCCTACAGCTGCTACAAACCCTCACTCAGTGTTTACCCCAAGTCTGCCCAGCTAGATTCCAATCGTAGACCTTGTACCATGTTTCCTCCAGCAAACCTGGTCTATCGTCTCATCTGCAGAAGGGCCCTTCTGGTGCTTGGCATGTGGAATGAATCTGGTGAGTCTTTTCCCATGGAAGTATTTAGACTTGAATATATTCATGCATTATCTCCCAAGGGCAATGCTATTTTAACTAGACCTATAGTTCTAATCAAAATATAAAATTTCAGTCAACAGAAAGAAATACTACTACAAGTACTACTACTACTGGGCCTGTCACCCTTATGGAAAATTTGCAAATCATATTACACAATCAATTCAGTTTTGCAACTATGCAGCCTTTTATTATTATGTGAAATTATCTTCTGATCCTTCATAACATATATGCTTTGTTTGCCCTAACGGTGACTCAGGTATTGCCTGAGTAGCTGTACTTGATTAGTCTCATTCATTCATTCATTCAACAAGGATTCATACGTCAGAAATTATGTTAGGTACCTGTTAGGAAATAGACTGTGTTTAAATTAAAAATTAAACAATAGTAAGGTGAGAAGATTATTTCTTAACCAGGTTTGAGTGGTCCACATTTGAAGATCAGTCCAGGATGAAGACTGAAATCCAAGCATCGCAGATAAAGTCTTTGGCAAAATAGATACTCCATACCCGGCTTCAAGCTCACTCTTGATCTTTTTTCACAGTGAAGAGCATTTGGCTGGATGTTTGTCACAATTCTAATAACTGTAAAAATGAGATACATAGATCATGCTGCAATCTCATCAAAAAGGTAAGGAAACAAGGGTCTGTTTTATACTCATGGGTTTTCCTAGCTTAAATCTAATTACTTTTATTCCTTCATCCCCCTTTCCAAGATATGAGCTCTCTCTTTTTTTCTTTTCAAAACCTAGCTAGCTGCGTAACATCCCATATACAGGTAGCATTAACCTTATCTCTTTGTAATTAGTGTCTGTGCACAGAGCAATTAATTAGCTTACAGCATTAGCCAGTTTTTTTACCTCACTCAAGGAACTATAGGACCAAAATGCTAAAGTGTAGAGAAAAATTACTTCAATGACTTTGATTAATTTTCTATAAACCATCCTGAAGCACTTCAACAGATAATACCGTATGCCCTCACCTCCCTTCTGCATTATGTAGTTCGAATTGAAATTGGACAGGCTTCACAGGTATGTGTAATTGCTTATGAGCTAGCAGACTGGTGTCATAGTTTGAAAGACCGACTCAGCCCCTACCCCACTTCAAGTCGATGGCTTCAGAACTTTCTCTAAAAACATCAGTCTAGTCATATACCACAATTAATGTAAGGTGTGCGTACAAAATGTGGAGCATTTGCTAACAGACATATGACATTAATAATGTCAAGGTAAAAAACCTCCAAATCTGTAGAGAATTTTTATGAGTTTATTTGAGCCAAACTGAGGACATGCCAAGAAGCAAATGTCAAATGCTCTAAAGAATGACAGCTTTTCAGTTTTTTTTTAAACATATATCTGGAATTAAGAACAGGAAGTAAATAAGATTGAATGAAGTTGGGAAAAAGCAAGATGCAGGAAAATTAGTAAGATATGTGCTCCCTTGAGGGTGGTTATGCCTTCAAGGGGATCTAAAAAAATGAATTTCTTTGGCACTTCAAAGGTATGTTAACAAGAACAATAAACAGGGGGTTGCTTAAAGCAAAGGTAAATATTTTTGGAGATCCGGGGCATGACTACCCACCATGACCCTCCCAGATATGAGTTTATGATTAGATCATCCTGTGTGGTTACTTTTGCTCGGATTTATTACAGAGCTTCTTTTTCACTGATAGTAGTTAAGGTTAATTGAGCATTTACTATGTGCCAAGCACTGTACTAAGCACTTCATGTGTGTAATATTTCACTGGCTGTTTATAATAATCCTATAAGGTCGGTACAGCTATCACCCCGTTTAGGTAGTTGTGGAGATTTAGCTGCCAAAGGGGCAAAGTAATTTAGCCAGTAAGATTTTTAGCTATAAAGTAGCAGAACCAGAATTCAAAATCAATCAGTCTGACTCCAGAGCTTCTGCTCTTAACCAGCTTGTCTTACTCACCCCCAACACACTGCCACACAGATCTGCAATACCACACTCGCCGACATGGGAATGAGGGGAGCTCAAGGAAGCAGAGGGCAAGCACAAGGGAACCTGACAGAGACATACAGGGTGGTCTTTGTGGGTCATAAGGAAAAGGAACAGCAGTGCTGTGGGACCTGTCTCCAAAGTCCTGTATGAGTTGGTCCCTGACTGGGACAGTGAAAACCTTGCCTGAGGGAAAGGAGAGAGAGTTCAAAAAGAAAAATTGGACTAACGCTAGAAAGGAAATCTCCTCACATGACGGCTTAGAGATGAAAAAAACCCAGTGTGAGTTCTTGAATATGCAAAAAAGCACTTGCTGCACTGGCCAGCGTGGTTCAGTTGGTTGGAGCATTTTCCCATGGACCAAGGGGCACGGGTTCAATCCTGGTCAGGGAACACGCCTAGGTTGTAGGTTTTGTCCTTGGCTGGGCATGTATGAGAGTCAACTGACTGATGTTTCTCTCTCTCATCAATGTTTCTCTCTTTCTTTCTTCTTCCCTTCCCCTCTCTCTAGAATCAATAGGCATGTTCTCCAGTGAGGATAAAGCAACAACAAAGCACTTGCCAATGCAATAGGTCCTCAATAGGTCCCGATTGTAGACGACAACCAGCAGTTCTCGGGTGGACTCTTTGCTGAGGAATGCGACATGACTCTGCCCTGTTAGCCACTTTGAGGCATAGCCATCATCCTCCCTGTCCTAAGGTCTTTCATTCTGCTTTAAATTTTTCCTAGATCTGCCACTTCTGTCTCATTCTCATGATCACGAGATGTCTCCCAAAATTAACCACAGGTGATTCAAGCCTGAAAGGTCTCAAACACTTTTTTCACTATTGCTGCAGCTCCCAGAGGTGAGAGCCAGAACTCTTGTGGAAGCTGTAGAAGTAGACGATATCTCATAGAAATGACATCCGGGGCTTTCACGACCTAAACGGTGCTCTTGGGATAGAAACTGTTATTGTATTGGACCCAGAAAGGATTCTGGTCAGTTGTATCTGAAGGCTATTCTAGACAACCTCTTAGACAGAATATGCATGGGCCTGCCAGTACACAGTTCTGAATGACAACTAAAGGCATTCTCTGGGGTGAAGGTCTGGTGCTGTCACCAGAAAGGTACTAGGACTGAGCTGAGGTGGGTCTGCCCCAGCATGGTCTGGAGTATGTGGATTCTTGACTTCCTGCAGTAAAGATTTCATGACACAAGTCCAGGTGATTTTGAGGGTACATTTCTTAGAGTTGGTAACAGTGAAATAATGGAAGTACTTTGGATGGAAGAAGCAAGGACACAGTGACAAGAGTGAGCCTAGGCAGAGCTGCTTCGGTCTTTTGGAAACGCGAAGAACTGAAGTGAGACTGGGCGGAGCTCCCTTGGCCCTCTGGAAATCTGAGGAAAAGAGTCGAGCCTAGGTGGTGCTGCCTTGGCCTTCTACAAAGAAAGTTACAGAGACAGAAGTGAGCCTCACTGGACTGCATGGACTCAGGGAACAAGTTACAGAGGCAAAATGAGGGCCTTTGGAGACAGTTTCAGGGAATTAACCCCAGAGGAGTTGCTGCTGCCCACTGCTCCCCTGTTTGCAAGTCTCCCGTGGACCCTTGGAGCTTAGGAGAGAGAAAGCAAAGCTACATGCCTGAGGAAAGAGAGCGGTTGGCGGCAGGGCACTGGCATGCTCAAGGCAGTGTGCGCACTGGGTCTTTTTTCTTAAGAGTTTTATCTCTTTTTTAGAGGCAGGAATTCTAGAGGAGGTCTCAATCGGAATATTCATTAGTTTCTAGGCGTGGCCTTTGATAGGCTGATGTATCAAAACGTATGCACAAGGGGATCAATGTCATTCTCTGGTCAGTTTCACCTTCAAAGAATGCCACCACTAAGGGACTGGGCCCAAGGCAGATCTGCTCCTGCATGGTCTGTAGTATGTAGGCTATTTGGTCCTAAGTGTTCTTGGTTAGAGAAGGTAAGATATTGGGATTTTTTAACTGGCTGTGAATTACTCAGCCTTGCTTCACCATCTGCCTCAGTTTTCCTCATTCCACTTGTCAAGAAATTCTCCTAGCACTTCACTAACCTGCCTGAGTACAAAACATAATTATATCAAAGGCTCTGTAACATCAGGGTAAAAAAAGTGAGACCCCAGGGGATGATTTCTGGTCAAGGATAATTTCAGTGGAGCTTCTTCTCAGGAGCATGGACCAAAATCCTGCATTGGTCTACATCTTCTACTACACAGCTTTAACACAACTTTGTTCCAAAGATAAGAACTTCTCCCAAGGGCCCCGTTTTGACTCAGTGTGATCAGTTCACTTTGCACATTGCTTTACTGGGGAATGCTCACGTGACACCTTAAAAATGAGATACAGTTATTTTTCTCTAAGAGGTTTACTATGTATCATCTAGATACATCAGTTACTTGCTACTAACCAAGCCTGTGAACACTAGCTGATGCAGCATTAAATCATCATTCATCGACAAAGCCCTGTTCTTAAATATGCAAAGGTCACATCAAGCTCAAAGGCACATTTAGCAAATGGAAATGAGTTAGGGCCTGTTCTTTTAGCCTTACTATGAATTCCAGAATTGGGGAAAAAAAAACCAAATAGGATAAATCACTTCATTAAGCTACTGTTCTGAGTGATAGGTGAACCCTCTCCCCACCATGGTCTCTCTGCCTCTTGTTATTTTCTGAACTTAATGGTGATTATGATTTTCATAAGCTCAATTGACCTACTTTTCTTCCTTTTTTCCTTGATTCACTTGACGTTTAAAAAGTTGATTAGCTACACTGAGATATAATTTAACACACTACACAATGTACCTATGTAAAGTTTATAATTCAATGGTTTTAGTATAGGCAGAGTGATGCAACCATTATCACTATCATTATTAAAACATTTTCATCTCTCCAAATGGAATCCTGTGCCCATTATTAGTCACTCCCTACTTCTCCATAATCTTACCACCTAACAGCAACCATTAGTCTAATTTGTGTCTCTTTGCATTTGACTGTTTCGGAGAGTTCACAGAAATGAAATTCTATAGTATACAGTCTTTTCTGATTAACTTCTTTCACTTAGCATAATGTTTTCAATATTCTTCCATGTTATAGCCTGTATCATTCATTTATTGTTATGACCCAATGCTATTTCATTGTCTGAATATACTATATTTTGTTTATTTAGCATTTCATGGACATTTGGGTTCTTTCCATTTTTTGGCTCTCGTAAGTAATGCTGCTCACAAATATTTATATATTTGTGTACAAGCTCTTTTATGGACATATGCTTTAATTTCTCTTAAACATATAACTAGAAGTGGAATCACTGGGTCATATGGTAATTTCATGTTTAACTTTTTGAAGAATGGTTGAAATTTTCCAAAGTGGTTGAATTATTTTACATTTTCATCAGCAATTAATGAGGATTCCAATTTTCCTCACATCTTCACCAACATATTTATTATTTGTCTTTTGGATTATAGCATATTTAAAAAAATTCTTGGTATCCTTTCAAACACAAAACATTTTAATTTTGATGAAGTGCAATTGATGTTTTCTTTTGTCACATGTGCTTTTGGTATTATATCTAAGGAAGTTTTGTTAACCCAGTGTTACAAAGCTTTACTCCCAAATCTTCCTACAAGAGATTTATAATTTCAACTTTTACATTTAGGTCTATAATCCATTTTGAGTTAATTTTGTTTGATGTAAAAAAGGGGTCCATTTTTTTTTGTCTTTATATGGTTACCCAGTGTCTCAGTGCCACTTGTTGAAAGGACTTACTGTCTCTTTGAATTGTCTTAGCATCCTTGCCAAAAATATATAGGCCATAAACATAATATTTTATTTCTGGGATCATACTTCTATTCTAATGATCTACTCTGAGGTCTGTCCGGAAACAGTCCAGCCATTGTTAATATAAAGAGAATGGTTTACGTGACATTGATGTAACCTGGCAGCCAAATGAATTGGACTGGAATGCACATGTGTGAATAATAGTGACTTCACTGTACTAGACAGTGGGAGTAGTAGATGCCATTGAGTGAGCATGTGTACTGTGTGGCCATCTCATTCAAAATGACAGCGCGAATAGAGCAATGAATCTGCATGAATTTTTGCATCAAGCTTGACCATTCCTTTGTGGAAGCTATTCTGATGATTCAGAAGGCCACTGCAATGGGCAACTGGTGACTGGCAGCTCCATCACAAAAACACACCAGCTCGTGCATCACATTTTGTGCAGAGTTTTTTGGCAAAACATCAAATCACCCAGGTGGCTCAACCCCGCTATAGCCCAGATTTGATGCCCTGAGACTTCTGGCTTTTCCCAAAACTAAAATTACCTTTGTAAGGGAAGAGATTTCAGACCATCGATGGGATTCAGGAAAATATGATGGGGCAGCTGAAAGTATTTGGGAGAATTGTGTGAAGTCCCAAAGTGTCTGCTTTGAAGGGGACTGAGGCACCATTGTCCTATGTGCAATGTTTCTTGTATCTTGTATCTTTTTCAATAAATATCTCTATTTTTCATATTACATGGCTGGTTAACTTCTCTACAGACCTTGTATATCTAACCTTATGCCAGTACCACATAGCTTCTGTAGGAAATTTTGAAACTGAAAAGGGTGAATGCTCAAGCTTTGCTCTTTTTCAAGACTTTTATCTATTTTGATATCTTTGCATTTCCATATGAATTTTAGGATCTGCTTGTCAATTTCAACTAAATCTAGGATTATGTTAAATCTTCAAATTAGTTTGAGTAGCATTACTATCCTTACAATATTAAACCTACCAACCCATAAACACAGGTTATCTTTCCACTTATTTATTCCACTTATTCCATTGGGCCTTTGACATTATTGTAAATGGATTTTTTAAAATATGATTTTGGATTGTTCATGGTTAGTATATAGAAATACAACTGATGTTATATATTGATCTTGTATTTTGCAAACTTACTGAATTTTTTATTAGTTCTAATCAGTTCTTTTTTCTGTGTGTGCATCTCTTAGGATATTCTATACCTAAGATCATGTCATCTGCAAATAGAGGTTGTTTTACTTCTTTTTTCAAATCTGGATGCCTTTTGTTTTCTTTTTTCCTTCTAATAACCCCAGCTAGAACCTCCAGTACAATGTCGAATAGAAGTAGCAAGAACACACATCTAATCTTAGGGGAAAAGCATCCAGTCTTGGACCCTTAAGTATTATGTTAAATGTGAGGATTTTCTTTTTTTTTTTTAAGATTTTATTTATTTATGTCTAGAGACGGGTAGGGAGGGTAAAAGAGAGGGAGAGAAACATCAATGTGTGGTTGCCTCTCATGCGCCCCCTGCTGGGGACCCTGCCCGCAACCCAGGCATGTTCCTTAAACTGGGACTTGAACTCGTGACCCTTTGGTTTACAGGCTGGCCCTCAATCCACTGAAGCACATCAGCCAGGGTATAAGTGTGAGGTTTTCATAGATGCACTTTATCAAGTTGAGGAAGTTCTCTAGTTTTTTTAAGTGTTTTTATTATGAAAGGGTGCTGTGTCTGTCAAATTCTTTTTCTGGAAATATTGCGATGATAATTTGATTATTATCCTATATTTTTGGTATGGAGGGTTACATTAAGTGGTTTTCACAGGTGGAACCAATCTTGCATTCCCAGGATAAATCCCACTTGGTCATGGTGCATAATTCTTTCTATATGTTGGTGGATTCAGTTTGCTAGTATTTTTTTAAGATTTTGCTCTATATTTGCAAAATATATTCATCTGTAGTTCTATTTTCTTGTGATCTCTTCATCTGGTTTTGGTTTCAGGATAACACTGGCCTCACAGATTGAATTGGGTTATTTGACTTTTTGCAAGGACTCCCTTTATTCAAGAATATAAGAACTTATGGGCAGTCACACCCAAAGCCTTCCAAACCAGTTATTCAAGAAAGGTGTGATGACCTGAACTGACTTGGCTGCACAGTGAGCCCCTCCCATCATAGGTCTTTTTCAAATCCTGAGGAAATGGCTTAATTTTTCTCACTTGAATTCAACTTGGTTTCTCATTCTAAAGTTTATAAAACTTTGAGTATCTCTGATTTCATAAGTTTGATTGGAAATAGAGCAAGTTGATAATTTGTTTTGCCTTAATTCAAATCCTAGCCCTCCTGAAATTTATCGAGATTTATAAAAAGACTTAAAATTTGTCATATATTTTAAGTTTTCTGTGATTTTATCTTACTATTTTAATATATAGATATTCAAAAATGAACTTAAAACATTGGAATAAACAAAGAATCAATATAAATTTGTTAATTTTTTACTATGCATCTTTATAGTAAATGGAAAGTGGCACAGCATTGTAAGAGATATTATAATAAAACATTCTGTTTATTCCTTCTGAGATATTTATTAAACACCTCTTATGTGTAGGCAGATAAAAGATAAATGCTAGGTCAAGACTATTTTTCCCTATTAATGATATGAGGTAATTTTTATATGTTCTTGTAAAAAACAAGTTAAAAACTTGTGAAAAAAAGGACAAATACATACAGTTCTATAATTTATATCCAACACATATATGTATTGTAATATCCAGATACTGGACTTAGAAGTGATGATTTAATTGTTTTCTTTATCATTGTTTTTCCTGGAGCTATCATTCAAAAACAATCTAGTCAATAAGGTATAAACAGGAAAACTTTAGGTAAGGGGAGAAAAAAATAAAGTGTTTTATAGGATTCACCTTGAATGTCAATTGACTTTTTCTTACTCCCGGATGACTATTACCCGCACTTATTCCAAAGTTTAGATGTTTCCACTTCAATTTGAATTAAGGAACATTGGTTGATTTTGTTGATTTCTAGACACTGGGCTCTATGTCCTCGCATAAAGAGATATATGTGTCATTAGTACGGCCAGTAAGGTGCTCATTATTGACAAAAGGGTATGCACCCTGCAGGAAAGTATGAAGGCCTAAGGAATCATCAAATTATGCTCTGCAGGCTAAATTAGGGCTGCTGCCTATCTTTGTAAATAAAAATTTTACAAATTCATTGGAACAAAACCATGCTTTCTTTTTTTTTTTTGGTCTATAGGTGTTTTCCTGCTAAAACAATGGAGTAGTCATGATAAAAACTGTATGCCTTGCAGAGCCTAGAATATTTTCTATGTGGCCTTTTACAGAACAAGTCTGCCAATCCCTGCTCAAAGAACTCTACTACTTCTTTACATTCATCTGAAGAAATAAAGAAGGTACTGGTCCCTCCATCTGGACTTCAAGCTTGATCTAGCAGGGTCAATAACAGTTACAACTTTTAAAATCTGAGAATAATCCCAATGTAAACTGGGCTAATGTAGAATAAACAGCCACTTTGAAATTAATGTTTTTTTCCTGAGGGAGGTGATTTCTGAAGCTAGTACTGAAGATTAGGAAAGGACATTGTTTAGTAAAGACAAGAATCCCTCTCTAAGTAGAGACAAAGACCGAGGAAAAAGTACAGATATAGAGTTTAAGCAACATACTACTCACTTCTTCTCTTTATCAAGAGAAAATGAACATGGACCCTATTCAAAGTCCATTGTGCATTGACAAGGACATTCTGTTCCGTGCAGTCCTTAAAAGACCCAGGCTCTTGCCCTGACCAGTGTGGCCAAGTAGGTTGAACATCGTCCCGCAAAGTGAAAGGTTGCCAGTTCAATCCCTGGTCAGGGCACATGCCTGGGTTGTGGGCTCACAGGCCTCTTGGTGGGGGGCGGGTGTGCGAAAGACAACTGATCGATGTTTCTCTCACACATCAGTATTTCTCTCCTCTGTCTCCCTCCCTTCCCCTCTCTCTAAAACATAAATGAAATCTTTTCAAAAAAGAGAGAGAGATCCAGGCTCTTTCTACCTGTGGTCCTGTCTCCTTTGGGCCCTCAGTATGCCACTCATTGAGCTGGCAGGAGGGGAAAGAACACACACACACTTCAGAATACACACCTAAGAATAATGCACATTATGTCTACTTACATTGCATTGGCCATAAACTCAAGCCCAGGCCACATCTGATTGCAAAGAAGCTAGAAAGGAAGTCCAGCACTTTGTCATGTTGTCACATTACCCCTCTTTTCATTTGCATTCTGAAGGATTTAGGACTCAGATTAAGGCCACATTTGTATCCTTTTAAATTTCTATATGATTATCCTTAGCCATAGTGACTTCTTCTTTTCTTATTTACTATACAAATCTATCGTTAAAAAAATGACTGAAGCTACCTCTAATTACTAAGGTAGTGGGACAACAACAACAACAAAAAAGAGAATCCTTTTTCATGTTTCATATACAAACCCTTTGATATCTCCCTTAAGGTAATAAACATACTGCCAACTTCCATATTTTCCCAGGAATTCTCGGGAAAAATGAAACACCAGAACACTAAAAATTATCTTCCTACAAAAGTGACATGAATTTGAGAATTGTTCACTGTGTCTCTTGAGTTACAAGAGAATAGGTTTTTTAAAAAAGCAAGAAGCAGAAAATTATGAGGTGAAGGAGAAAAGAAGGACCCCCACCTGGGTTGGCCCAGGGACCATGAAGAGCCTCAGCTGCTGGTGATCCCATGTGTCAGGGAATTTCAATAAATTGCTTTACTTGACATTCACTTTGATGTGGTTTCCTTTCCTGCGCTGAATGGCACTACTTCCAGGTACCTTCATTTTTTTTTTCCAGTAAATACTTACCACATAAACATTTTTTATTTTTTCGGGAAACGAAGAAAGACTAAGTTGCCTACTATGGTGCAAACCAAGCCAGCCTCAGGAGCTGAGGGCCACAGTCAGGCGACGGCAGCACGAGGGCACAGGCAGCTTCAGGCCGAACACGGGCAAAGTGGACCCTTTCGCCTGCCCCTCTCAGCAATCTCTTTGGAGAAGACTCAACAGACTTCCCCTTGTATGTTCCTTCAGGTTTCAAATTATTTAATCTGGACCTTGAAGAAAAGGGCAGTTTCAGAAACTGGAAGACTTGGAGCAAATGGACTCCCGCGGTGATAGATATAACATTTCTGTCTGACTCATCTTATGTGACAAATTGTCCCTGGGCTCAGGGAGGACCTGTGTGGAGACGTGACGTTTATTGCACCTCACACCAAGTCCTAGATAGTATAGCTTCTTCTTGGTACTTGATGCTGTTTTTATTAGAAAAAAAAAATTATAGTTTGCCATGATGTAAACCCCAGGACTGGGAGGAGTCAGTACGAAGCAGGCAGAAAATAAGGCTCTGCCTTTTTGGATCTGCTGAACTCTTGCACCCAAATTAGGAGGCAGCCTTGTAGATGCTACGATCCACTGGCAAGTCCTGAAGACCACACCGTACATGAAAAGATCACAGGCTTTGCAGAGAGGGGTTAAGAGTGCTTATCAGAATCTAATGTAGAAGGGGAGGTTATACTTGTATTTGCCATTTTCAGATAAAGAGAGCACTATCCTAAAAAAAAAAAAGAAAACACCATGAGGGTGTTCATAGTTAAAATATCCATTTATTTTTTTTCTCCAGGAAAAATACAGACACTGTGAAATATCAAACGTCCAGGCAATTTAAAACAGTTCAGAAGTCAAAATTTTACTGAAACACACAAAAGACTAATTCTGTATTGAATTTGAATCTAATATTTTTTTCGCTGATCCCCAAAATACTTTAGGTTCTTAGAGTATCTCGAGATCACCATTACAGATAACACTATAACATTTTTGACTACTATTATGAAGTAATTATAACAACACTTGTTCAGAACTTATTATTTGCCAGAAACCATAGTAAAACCTTTAGGTGTTTTGCCTTACTTAATAATCACACCAACTTTTTGGAGTTACGTATTAATATTAACACCCCAATGTTTCAGAAGAAATCATTGAGGCTTAAAGAAGCCAAGCAACTTACTAGGGAAAACTAGAAATGTTGGTTGACTTCTAAGCCACTGCTCGCAACTAGTCTCCAAGCTTTCATGTAAGGCATTGACCCTGGCTGCAGGAGTCCCAGACTTCCCCCACTAAGACTGGACTTATGTACGATAGAAATGAACATGAGAGTGGTTCTGGGCAGAGCAATGGGGAACTGTTGGTATGATAGGAGTTGAGATAAGAGAGAAATGTTGTGTTAAAGAAGGCTACATGTGTTTCACAAAACAGAAGGACAGAAGCTAGTCTCAGAGATGGACTAGGTTTTCTGTTTGCTCAGCGTTTGATGACTCATGACAGGAAACTCCTCTGCGGAATACTTTCTAATGACCTGTTCTTTAACTAGTTCTGAAAACACCGTGAAATGAAAAGAAGTTTTATGATCTTAGCATTACACATAAAAAGCCCAAGGTCAAGAGGGACAGTGACTGCCTGTGTTTACCTTTGTGAGATAGTCAGCAGAGGCAAGATGCAGAGATGCAGGTGGTGGGAGTCAACCTCTCCTGTTTCCTTCAGCTGCTTTACTGACACACATGCACAAACACATGAGCACACATCCACATGCTCATAAGGCCTCAGGCTCGCAGTTCCACAGGAAGTCTTTGAT
Organism: Mormoops blainvillei; assembly: GCA_004026545.1. NCBI lineage: Eukaryota > Metazoa > Chordata > Mammalia > Chiroptera > Mormoopidae > Mormoops > Mormoops blainvillei. The sequence goes on from PVJD01005437.1 coordinate 23,882, forward strand.
TTCAGCCACAGACTCCAACTGGCCACAGGGCTTTGGCAGACATCGATAATATCTCAGAGGATGTGTTATGCCCAGCTGTGCCACTACTGAGCATTTGAAGTCTATGTCTTTCGTCTTTTCATTTATAAAAATTGCAAGGAAAGCATTATTTGGAAATGAAAGGGCAAATGTGATCACAGAACTTAATTTGGAAACTGTTAATTATTCAAAACCACAATAAAGCTGTTTTAGAGGCAGGAATTATCATGGAAATGATCCCTGAGCCTGAAACTACTCTCCTAAAGGAGAAGTCTTCAAAAGGATAAAGTAACTGTCATGAACAAGGGCCTGGGAGACTCCAAGAACTTTCCAAGCACTAAATGAAGGGGGTCTCCTAGATGCTGACGGACTGTGAGATGCCACCATGCTCATTTCACATCTTGCTGTTGAGGCCCTAAACTGGCTTTGTCGGACCTTTTTATCATTAATGGTGGTGTTTCATCTTTATGTTTCTGTATATATCTGTTACTAGGAGAGGAATCATTTGGCAGGAATTTTTCCTGGACATCTCATATCAGTTACTCATGGGAGAGTGGACTGGCGTTTGCATTGTTAGTTTTATAAAATTCTAACATTCGAAAATACTGTCTGCATAGATATTTTCCCAGTTGTTAAATCTGCTGGTTGATCTGATCAGTAAGGAAAGAAAGTAGGTGTGGAAGTGTGGAGTATCTTCACAGACACAAGACATATCCTGGTCTGCACCACCGAAGAATAATGTTTTTCAAAACACTTTCGTTTCCATTTTCATTCAGTTCTCACAATCCCCTTGAAAGGTTGGGAGGACAGACACATTTACAGTTATTTGACAAATGGGAACACTGGGGCTCAGATAGGCTCAGAATTTACTCAGGGTGCAATTGGGAAGAAATGGTGAAGGTAGAGTTGAACTTGGTTTCTGTCTCCTTGTCAAGTGTTCTTTCCATCTTCCCAATATCTACCCACGTATTTCCCTGTAGCCTTCTTTTACTAGTAAGTCACTACTTTTCTGTTTTGGTAGAGATGTTCCCAAGTTCCCACAGCTAGTTTTTTCCTGACAAATATCTTCTTTTTGCCTTAAAGTCTTTCTCCATAGACCTTGAGACATTTATTACTCCAGGAAAAAGTAAAGTAGCATTGAGGACAGATGAGATTTAGTTATGTCCCTGCCCCTAAAACTGAGGTCAGCAGCATGCTGAAGCTGCTCCACATTTCCCCTTCCTCCTGCCACTCCTGATCACAGGACAGCATCCTATCAGCCACCCTTCAGTGGGGTAATAATTTACTTCCCTTTTCAGCTGCTTTTGCATTCTAAAGCCCATTCTTCTCTTGAAAAAACAAGACTTAGTCTAAAGATCGAGGAAATATCAGCCATCAGTCACATAATGTTCTGTTTTATATGTTAAGGATGAGGAATTTACCTGGAGATTTTTTTCCTAAAATTATACCATACATGAAGAAATTCAACTAAAGAGTCTAAGGAAATTGCCTAAGTTAAAAAGCTAGTATCTGTAACAGTGAGTTTGGAGGATGAAGGTAAATAAAGGTGTGCACTTAGGGGCAGCAAACTCTCATGGTTCTCTACCTGACATCCATTTCTCTTTTCTTTTTTAAAACAAAATGAAAGAGATCCATAATTTGTTTTTCAAGCATAAAACCATCTCCGTTTTTCCATGAGTTTCAGTGGAGACTGTTTCTAGTCTGAATCCCAATTAATCTAATCTGATGGTGGTCCCATTTGTAGTGATTGGTTTCAGATTGGGCATAACACAATCACCATCTATCTGATGGTATTTTGGAGGAAGTCCCCTGGGGACAGGGAGTTGGGGATTTCTTAAAGTTTTTCCTCACTTCCTGAAGAACAAAACTGGCACTGAGAGATGGAGATGCTACTGTAACAAAAGCCTAAAAATGTGGAAGGAGCTATGAAACTGGGTAATGGGTGAAGGTTGGAAGAGTTTTCAGATGTGTGCTAGAAAAAGCCTAACTTGCCATGAAATGGCTGTTAGGGGCACTCTGGTTGGGGTCCAGAAAGAAAAGAGCTATAAAGAAAGCCCCAATCTTCTTAGAGAATACCTGAGTAATACTGAACAGAATGTTGGTAGAAATATAGATGGTAAAGCCCATTTTGAAGAGTCCTCAGATGGAAATGAGGAACATTTTACTGGACAATGTAGGAAGGTCCATCCTTGTTATCAAGTGTTACAAAGAAGTTGGCTGAATTTTTTTCATGTGTGTTATAGTGTTTTGTGGAAAGTAAAACATGTAAGCGATGAGCTGGGTATTTAGATGAAGCTATTTCTAAGCTAAGTTATTGAAGATGTGACTTGGCTTCTAACTGCTTGTAGTAAAATACAAGGAGAGAAAATTACTTAAATGTGGAATTGTTATTCAAAAAAGGAAACAGAACTTGAAGATTTGGAAACACTAAGAATGTGGCCAAAGGACTGTTTGATAGGATTAGTCAACCAGCCCAACAGAATCTAAGAGCTGTTGTTCAACACAGTGGATGAGGAGCGAGAACAGCGTATGCCAGGATTAGATGTCCCTTGTTCTTGCCCTCCCCTTCAACAGCAATGTGGCATCTATCCACGGGCCAAAGTGTCTTTGTGGTAAATGTGGGGATTCAGCACAATATGCTAACAGGCCACAGAGCAGTCTCACCTGTCCCTGAACTGGGTAATGAGCAGTCTGACCTCAGTCCTGTTATGCAGCCTACAGTGGCCATGAACCAGCTTCTCTCAGGCAAGGTCAGGGAGCCCCTGGAAACAATGTCTTAAACAATCACCCACAGACAACGCAGACTTTGCAGAAGTCTGGGTTTCCAGAGAAGACATTCTAACACACCATTGGAGAAAAAAAAAGAAGTGACTCTGGAAGCACTCAGAGGGTTAAAGGGACAGCTCGACTCTATCCACATCAACATTCTCCAAAGGTGACCCAGTTGAGGACCAAGAAAGATTTCAGCCATGATTTCTCCCATGGAGAAAAGTGAGAAATGACTAATCTCTACATGTTATTCTATATTCTACAAATTTACTAGATTTGATTAGTTCCAAATTTTTTTTTTGGTTGAGTCTCTAGAATTTTCTACCTATAAAATAATGTTTTCTGTAAAAAGCAATGATTTCACTTCTTTTTTTTCTTACTTGGATGCTTTTTATTTCTTTGTTTATTTGCTCTACAAGGACTTCCAGTCTATGCTAAATAAAACTGGTGAGAGTAACACTCTTTTCTTCTTTCTGATCTTAAAAGAAAAGCTTCCAGTTTTTTACTGTTGAGTACAATGTTAGCTATGTATTTGTCATATACAGTCTTTATTATTTTCAGGTGTGTTACTTCTATACCCAATTTGTTGAGGCTTTTAATCATGAAAGAATGTTGTCGTCAAATGTTTTTCTTTGTCTCATGTTACTGTTTTGGCTCAAAGCCTATTTTATCTGATGTGTCTGTGCTCTCCAAAATCATCTATTGATCTGAATGCAATTCCTATCAAAATTCCAATGGCTTTTTTATGAAAATAGAAAAAAAAATCTTAGAACTTGTATGTACCACAGAAGTCCCAAATAACCAAAGTAACCCAGAGGAGTGGAAAAAACAAGGCTGAAAGCTATACTGTTCGAAACAGTGTTGTACTGCCATAAATATAGATACACCTGTCAGGATGGTCATCATCAAGAAGATGAGAGATAACGGGCATTGGTGAAGATATGGTGAAAGGGGGACCTTGTGCACTGTTGGTGGAAATGTAAACTGGGGCAACCAGTATGGAAACAGTACGAAAGTTCCAAATTTTAAAAATCAAACTACCGTATGACCCGACAATTCCAGTTCTGCAGATTTACCCAAAGAAAAAATGCTAACTCAAAAAGATATTTTTACTCTCATGTTTCTTGCAGCATTATTTACAATAACCAAGCTATGAAAACAACTTCATTAATGGATAAAGAAGATGAGATATTCATATATGCAACAAAATATAATTCAGCCATAAAAAGAAGGGAATATTGCCATTTGTGACAACATCGATGGACATAGAAGGTTTTACACTAGGTAAAATAAGTCAGAGAAAACAAAAAGAAATCATCTCACATATACGTGGAAGTTTTAAAAAACTCATAGATGCAATGAAGAGATGAGTGATTGCCAGAAGCAGTAGGTGAGGGGAGGGCAAAATGGGTGAAGGAATAAAAAAGTACAAACTTCTAATTATAAAATAAATAAGCCATCGGTATGTAATATACAACATGGTGGTTATAGTTTACAATACTCTATTGCATATCTGAAAGTTACTAAGACAGTAAACCTCAAAAGTTCTCATCACAAGAAAAAAATTGTAACTTCGGTGATAGAGTTAACTAGACACATTGTGGTGATTGTTTCACAGTATATATAAATGTTGATTTATTTATCCATTATGTTGTACCTGTGAATCTCATGTAAGTGTTGTGTCATGTATACCTAATAAATTTTTAAAAATAAAATAAAATAAAAAAGGAAAGAGTTGTTGGAATGCAACAACATAGAAGAGGAGACCACATCTTGCTCAGTGATTACATAAAACCGACATCATTTTGGGTTTCTTAATAGGTGAGACAGAAGGTTTCGTTATCGTTTAAGCCAGTTAAGTCCAGGTGTCAATTCCTGACAGAAAAAATGTCTTAAATAATATCCTGCTGTTTTGTAAGATTTAAGAATTCTTTCAGTGGCGAGACACAACATAAAAACACTTGCATGGACGAAAGACAGAACTTTTTGCTACTTAGAGTTCTGAATGAGAGAAAGCTGCCAGGAAGAGACACATAGGAGGTTGTGGTTAACGGCAAATGTTACAACTCCATCCCTGAGTTTGGCTGAAAAAAAAATTCGGAGCCAATAACGCAAAGCACAATAGAGAGTTTATTAAGCAAGCAAAGCAAAAGTACATCCAAAAGAAAAGAAGCCAGCAGCGGCTCAAAGAGCTGCCCCGGGGTATTGGCGAGGGCTCTTTTTCTAGCTAGAGGGGCCAATTACTACCTTCTATAAGCTGATTGTTTCAGGGCCTGTCCCCATCCTCTCCTGTCAGTGGATGGGAGTCACATGAGCATTTCCAGCCCCTTCATTCCTCCTCTGAGGGTGTCTACCACATGACTAATGACATACCAGGGGAGGAAAGTTCAAGGGAAGGTCCGAACTGCATGACCAGCAATAGGAAATGTCAAGGGATCTAAACCACAGGACCAGCAGTGCGCTAGGGGATAAAGGTCACCCAGGGCGCAGGGTCTTACCTTACAATACCTGTTTTTTCAGCTTTTCCCATTGCTGGGCACCCATGGCTTTCCACCCCGGTGACCTTCTGTACCTGGCCTATTGTTCCTGCTCTGCCTATGTCTGCCTAAATGCCAGCTCTAACAGTTGGCCAGGGCTAAGGTAGCAGCAAACTGGAGTTGTAGGGTGCAGTTTTATGAATGTAAGTGGTGTGGCGGGGTTAGGGTTAAGTAGGTTTCTGATTCCCTGTGGACTGGCTAATTTGAATAATTTCTCTGACTCCAGGCATAGGGCTGTCTGTAGTTGTAAGGCCTCTGGCTACAGAGGAATTAGCCTTAGTGTATACAGACTCTGGAGTGTCTGGACTGTGAGAACCTGCTAAGGAGAAGTGATCTGGGCGTAGACTCAATCAGCTGCACCTCAAGGGGAACTGCCCAGCCCCCTGCCAGTGCCCGAAAACGGGATCGAGACAACAAAATTAAAAACAAAACTATATTACTCTTTTTCCAGTAAGAAGCTAGGAAAATTCCTTGGCAAGTAGAATGGCGAAACTGAGAGATATCTGGCCAAGCAATTTACAGCCAGACCGGCCTAGAGGTAACACCTAGGCCTCAGTTGCATCTCACCTCTAGGCCCAGAAAAGCAGCAAAGCCAGGACCAGCTGTAAAGATGAGTGTCCCCCTTGCCCTGGTGCTGACCAATCGGTGAGGACCACGATCCTGAAAGGACACAGCTGGAAAAGTTGATGAATACTCTATTGAGATCCTCCCCACTCTCCCCCGAGACCTCCCTAAACTCCCAGCCTTTAAAACCCCCCAAAACAAAGGACCCAGTGCCTGCTCTCCCTGCCAGGAGCACCCCTGTTCTTTCCTCAAGAGCGTGCACCCCCTGAGACTTGCAACCAGCGGAGCAATGGGAGTGGCAACTTGTCCCAGGCTAGCCCCTTGACTCTGTCTCCGAGGCCCACTTTTCTCTGACTGTCCAGTAGCCGAAGCAGCCCCGCCTAGGCTCTTGTCTGTTGCTTCTTCTACCCTAGGCCCTTCTTTGTTTCACTGTCCCCAGCTTTAAAAAATGTCCTCTAAAATCACCTGGACTCCTGTGGTGAAATCTTCTCTGCACGAAGCCCAGAGCCCACACACTACTGGCCAGCCCCAGGCAGACCCGCTCAGGGCCAGGTCCCGTTTCTGGGAACGATGGGCCCAGAACGTGCACACGGCAGGCAATGCATGCCTATGACAGCACTAACCTAAACATAGAAGGTCAAACTGAGAGGAGCATAGCCTTTGATATCGAAAAGCATAGCTATTTGGGAAGCACTGATTCAGGCAGAAACCCAAACAATGTTCTGATCAGAAGGTGAGTGCTAGGAATTTTTATGAGAAAGGGAAGGGGAATAAGTACATGAATAGAAGAAAGGAATCTCTGCGAGTGTTAATGAGCTAAGGAAGGAATTTCCGTAGGTGCAGATAATCTACCATGGTGATGCTAATTCAAAAGAATATCTTTAATTTTCAGCCCTGTAGTAAAAATAACCGACTTACTGGTTAGCTTTGCAAATGCTCGTTTGGACTACAGTGCCCTTTCAGGTTCAGTGCAAAGGCCGTCTTGCCAAGTTTCAATGTCCAAAGGTGTGAGGAATAGTACACGCTAGGCAGCTCCTCTTGTTACTGGACAAGGGACCTGACCCTGAGCAGGTCTACCTAGGGCCAGTGTGTGGGTTCTTGATTTTGTGTAGGAAAGATTTCACAAGTCCAGGTGACTATGAGGATGTGATTATTAAAGCCGGGGACAGTGACACAAGGAAGAGCCTAGCATAGAGGAGAAGCAACAGGACAGACTAGGCTGGGCCGCCTGAGCTCACTGGGAGGTCAGAGAAAAGGGGGCTTTGGGGACAGGCTCAGGGGGTCAGCCTGGGACAGGCTGCCAGCTGCCCATTGCCTTAGGGTTTAGGAGATGCGTGCCTGTAAAGAAAAAAGCAGGCAAGAGGGGAAAGGAGATGCTGCCCACTGCTCCCCAGAAAGAGAGCATGCGCCCTTTGTCTTTAGGTTTTTTTCTCTCCCTTGCAGGCCAGAATCTGAGGGGAGGCCTCAGGGGAGGGTTTCGGTAGAATAGTCATCAGTTCTCCAGCTGTGCCCTTCCAGGGTCATTATCTCCTCTGATGGATTGGTGACAGGGCAGGGGGTCTTTAGTCCTTGCAGTTGGTTCAGGCGTAACCTACCTGGTTTTGCTGCTTTTCCAGGCCCAGAGCCGAAATGCAGCTGAGGCCTAGATGTTATCTCTAGGGAGGTAACATCTCCCTATATATGTATATGTATATATACATATATGTATAAACCCCCACCTGGCTGTAAATTGCTTGGCCATTGTGTTCCGCTATCTGACTTGGTTTCCCTATTCCACTTGCCAAGGAACTTTCTCAGCTTCTTACTCCCCTGTCTCACTCTGGGGACTCTGAGTCTATCTGACTCAGGGGATCAACTCTGACAACTCGGACTCTCTTTGAAGTAGCTCCGTTTATATTGTTTTACACCAGTAATTTTCAGGAAAGAATGCCTTGAACAGGCGGTACCCAGAAGTCACCCTTCCTGCTTTAGAGCATATCAGGAGGCAGTACGCAGAGAAGTCACACTTAGGACTGCGAAGAATGAAGATGCAACATGAGGTGGAGAAGCCCACGGCTAAGGAAACAGGCCCAGGCTCCGCATGGACTGGCCCTGCTGGTAAAATGGAGCTACATAAATCCACCAGCTTTCAATAAGTCTGAAACCACTGGCTTTCTGAAGCTGATTTTCAAAGCTATCTTCTGAAACATACAGGAAGGTCTCATTTTTATTGGAAGATTAAGATAAGAGTTAAGTTCAAAACCTCCTAAAATCTCCCTGAGACTGCAGACACCTAGGAGAGAGATTATATTAAACAAGAAGGGCACCGAACTATGAGAAAAAGGAATAGGAGCATCAGTAGAAAGAATCAAAGATGATTTCCCCCAAAGCTTCCTAAAGCTTAGATCTTATAGACGATGAGATCACCTTTTCAAGCCATTTTAAAGATGTTCACTCTTGGAATAATCATTCAAATTTAGACTGCCAAAAAACAAAGAAAGAAGCTGCAAAAAAAGAGAAAAAGAACCTGCCAGCTCTACCTACAGAGATGCTGAGCATCTGTGTAAGACTAAGACTGCCACTAGCCCCCTTGTCCCCTTCACATAGCATTTCAGAGTTTGTGTGTGCCACTGAGATGTACCTGTGGACCCAAAACAAGGGGTTCTGTGGAAAGTAACCCCCAGCATAGTCTGATCATAAATTCCTAACCAGGCGGGTTGAAGTGGGTAGTCATGCCCCAGGTATATAACTGTTTGGAAAAGGTGATACAGGGAGACCTGACCAGATTGCTGGGCAGAGGAAAGACTGTGTAAGGGAAGGGTTGCAGGAAACACAAGAAGCAGTGCAGACTGAAGCCACATGCTGCTAGCGTGGTGTGTGACAGATTTCCCTGCCCCCAGGCGAAGGCAGTGCCACAAGAGGCCGCATTCTCTGCGTAGACAAACTAGCATGGCAGCATCTCATAGCCCCAGCAACTGAGCTGGTGTGGTGAGTGATGACACATAGCCCACCCCGGGCAAAGATGCCTCAGGGAGAAGCCTCGCACAGAGTTCGTGCAAGCTGGAGAGGGTGACTGACAGAGGGGAAAACCCTCCTATTCTCTTCTAGAACATGGCAGCAGGGGGAGGTACAGATCTGCCAGTCTAGCCTGACGAAAGGACAGATTACCTGGAAAAATTGAACCCTTCTGGAACGCATAGAATTTTAGGCCAGGAGATTCAAATGGAGGGAGGGCAGAGACTTGTCCCTTCTCCTTCCTCTCACTCACTCTGTAGGGAGCTGGATCATTCACAGACCAGAGGACCCTGGAAACCATGTGGCCTGGCAGCAGCCCCAGTCCCCGGGTGTGGGAAGCAGTGGCAGTGAGGTGGCGGGGAAGGCCGCACACACACAGACTCTGGAAAGATTCCTGAAGCCGGACAGCGACGGGGAGCAAGGTAAGTCCCCGAGACGGTCATGCAGCTGCTGCCTGTGTTTCCCCAGGGACCGTATTGTAAATGTCAAAAGGAACTCCAGGCACATCCTGGAACTAATCTGGCAAAGGGCAGTGGGGTTTTTATCTTTGATTGTTTTAGAAGGGATGGGCTTTGAGGCAGAAGCCCGCCATTCTTCCAAAACTGTGTGGCTTTTTAATATAAGACTCATTTCCTTAATACAAGACCAACACTCTACCTCTGGAATTTTGCCTCGAGGGTGGCAGCAGGCAGCAGAACCTCACATTACTATTTAGTAACAAGAGAGTTATCTTTGCCTTAAGAAATCCCTGTGCCTTGTTTCTGTGGATTTAGGTTAACACACCTTTGAAAGAAGCCCTGCCACACTCGAGAGAGCACACAATTTTTTTTGACTGTCCTGTAATCCAATCCCTACCTTGCTTTCTCCCACCTTCATGTAACCTGTCTTAGTTCCCTCCTTAATTCAAATGCATAAATGAAGCAACTAAACTATTACTCTCTGGGGCATCTGAGATCTTGCTTCCCAGCAGATATCCTAAGTTTGGATCAGATAAACTTTTATAATAATTCTCTATAAGTCTGGACATTTCTTACATCCACAGGCCCTATACACAAAAAGGTACAACTTAGGTCCTTCTCCAAGTGCTTACAGTACTATATAGATACTGTTCCAGGTAAAATCATTCAGGAAAATTTACTGAACACCTTGCCCCCAGCACACAGTAAAGTTATATCAGTGGAACCATGCTGCCCCCCATGTCGGGCGACCAGCTTACGAGAGGGTGAGCATTTGCCACAGCACCATGTCACCCAGGCGGGCACACTCCCCTGAGTATCAGGTTGCCTCTCTTCTCTCACCACACACTTACACCTGATCGCTGCCTCTTGGATTTTCTGTAGGCATTCAGTGTCCTGACACGGCTGCATGTTTAGCAGGCATGTCTCATGCCACCCTTTGATCACTAGTGTGTATTTTATGATATGTGAAAGGGGACCAAGTATCTTGCTTTGTTCAGGAGTCAAAAAGGATTCAGAACCTGGGTAAGACTACATCTAGGTAGACGTCTATGATAAAAACATAGAATGAAGCTGTTGGGTTTTTATAGGTAACAAGCACAAGAACTTAGCTATATCAGCATGACACCTCATATATTCATTAGTTTATGATTTAATTTTTTAAAACAATTTCAGTTATAGTTAACATTCAATCTTATATTAGTTTCTGGTGTACACACAGCAGTTAGACATTTATAAAATTTATGAGGTGATTCCTCGATAAGTCTAGTTCACCATTTATTGAGCATGAATTGAATATAATGCTACCTTTATGGACTGCAAAATCTAACAAAATCTGCTTTGACACTGAATAAGTAATAATAAGTAGGGGAGGGGTCTGTGATGTGAGAAGGACAGAACTACCAAAGTGCTAGGGGAACATCATACTCATGACTGCAGAATATCATAACACAAATTAGCAAAAAAAAAAAAAAAAAAAAAAAAAAAAATTACCAGGTATCTGGAAACTAGAAAAGGATATTTGAAGAAAAATTTAAAAAGTTAATTGCAGCTTAACTTTTTCATAACTTAACTTAATTCTGCACATTTTGCAGGCCATAAAGACTGCTGGGGCTTATTATACTATCTAAATTTTTAGAAATTGGGCAATTAAAAATTTCTAGAAGCCACTTTTCAAGCAAATTTAGATTGCTTTCTATATTTGCTTCACCTTGTATAATTTAGGAAAGGTTACAGAGGGAATTTCCAGGAATCGTTTAACACGTGCTTCTCCCGAGTCATAAGAATGAGCTGATCATCCTGCCCAGACGCTACACGAATCACGGAGGGGGAGCTGGGCCGCTAAAGGCAGAACTGGATTCAGGGGACCCGGACTCCCATCTGCTTCTGGAATTGCTGGCTTTATCATTTCAAACATTTCGTTCTTGGATCTTGGTTTCCTTGACTATAAAATGGATAACACCTGTCTTACACCCTTCCCCAAGGAATTCCACATGTCTCTTGTACTTGGGTCTGAACATCAATTTGAAGAGGAAATGTATCTTCACTACCCTCTACAGCCTGTCTCTGCTTCTGTCATTTTCAGAGACATACCCTAATATATGACACATTGAGAAAATCTAAAAAGTTAACCTAGTGCCAGGGATTGCTCTGTAAATGCCCTTTGATGGACAAATATAATTCTAAATCTTCCTTGAATGTGGGTTTGACTGGACTATAAATTTCAAAATCCAATTGGTCGCCATAACTCTTAGACCCAAGAGGTGGAAAGGCTGCCTTTCTTGGGAACTGGAAGCAACTTGACAACTCACATTAGCCCAAGAATACAGGATTGCACCAAGGGCCCTGTGTGAGTGTTGGCCTCAACTCTCTTCCCCACCTGAAATCCTAATGCTTCTGCAAAATCAAAGAAGAATTTTATTTCATTATGTATCTAACAGTCTTAAGCTCAGCCAACTTCAATGTAATGGCTGTAGCAGAAAGTTCTGTTACTTTCTTAGTGCTGCTTCTCATTTGCTAAAGGTGCCAGTCTCAACAGGTACCAAGAGGTAATGTTAACAGTGTCCATAGGTGGCATGACCTAGGAGTAGCAGGGATAGGTGTCTTATCACCCATATCAAGAATCTCTCACCACACCAGTCTGCAGGTGGCCTCAAATTTGGGCCTTAAAGACAATTTCTCCTGCTAATATGCATACCTGTCACCAGGATGAGGAAGAGAGGGATGGTAAGCTGCCCCTCTTCCGTTAGCATTAGCACAATTCTCATTGGCAGGTGGCTGGACTTCTCCTTGCAAAGCACCCTGCACAATCTGGAGGCTTGTAGCAGGGCGTGGGGTAGCGGCACTGACACGGGTCACAAGGATTGCCTAAGGAGGGGAGAGCGGCGAGGAGGCGCGCCTGGGAAAACCGCTCATGGCGCCCCAGCCAGCAGGATACGGAGTTGGCTGTGAATGAGAGGAGAGCTGCAGAGAGAAAGAAAGGGTAGCAACATAAAGATGCCCCATCTTCGCAATATTATGGGAGCTGCTAGGCCCGGTAAGAGATATATTTTCAATATCGTTTAATTTAACAAAGATACATATGATCACCTTCAGCAAACTTTAATCAGGCACCCACAGAGACAGAGTGTGGCCGGAGTGTTAGGCATGTTGGGAGCTAGTGAAGGGAGAAGTTGGAGAGGCGGTCAGTTCACACAAGGCCCGCACTAGTTTCCTGAAGCTTCTGTAACATATCACCGTAAATTCGGTGGCTTAACTCAAGAGAAATTTACTCTGTCACAGTTAAGGGGGCTAAAAATCTGAACTCAGAGTGGAGGCAACGCCATTTTCCTCTGAATTCTGTAGGGAAATATCTGTTTCTTGCCTTTTTCTTAGCTTCTGATGATTGCCATCAATTTTTGACAGTCCTTCGCCGGTGACAGCGTAACACTAACCTCTGTCTCCTTCTTCACATGACATTCTTTCCTCTGTGTGTCTCTGTGGCTGTGTTCAAATTCCTCCTTGTAAAGACATCAATCATACTGAATTTGGGCCCGCCTGTATTCAGTATAAGCCCATCTTGATTACACCTGCACAGACCTTATTTGCAAATGAGGTCACACTCACAAGTTCTGGGTGGATGTGAATCTTCTAGAGGCACTGTTCAACCTAATAGAGGGCCAGAGTGGCCATTAAGAAGTTGGGGCTTCAGGCGGCAAGCATAAACCTTACTGTCTTGAACGTGGTATTTCACTTAACTACCACAGTTCATTCCAGGATATGGCAACATAAATGGACATCGTGATTGCTAATCACAAGCCTAGGAATAAGCACGTGGATATTTATCTGCCAACTATAAATAACTTGAGGGTGGGAGGGAATGATGCAGAATACAAATTTCTTGTCTAAAATGTGAGCAAGTGGCAGAAAAGAAAAAGGCACGTGAGGAGCATGGGGGTCCCGGAAAATCTAGACTCGGGCTGTGTTTGCCTATGACCTCCCCCACACCAATGGCCAGTTTCTCTGCACTTCTGCAAGGATGTGATTGCTGATCTCCCAGTGCCTGGATTTCAGCTTATCCTTGCTAACTGCAGCATCTTGACTAATAATAGCTTAAGGCATCTCCCTCCACAGTCTCTGTGTTTTAATAAGAGAACTTAGAGAGCCCAAAGCCATAATGAGCCAAAGGGGGTATTATCTTATTGGAAAAGTAGGAGTACAGGGAGATGTGTTATCTTATTGGAAAAATAGGAGTACAGGGAGATATTTTAACCAAGCTGCCTTCCCACATAGTACAAGCGCAGGTGGGGAGACACCTGCCAGGTTTATTTAAGTGGGTTGCGTTGTGGTGAATAATTCCTTTTGACAAACTCCAGTCTCTAATAACCATCTCCTCTCCGTGCTCTAGCTTTGGCTACAGTCTCCTCAGTGATCTGTCTAGAGATTCCCCTCCAGAGAATCCTGAAACTTTCCATTGTCCTACTATAATCCCAATAGACCCTCTTACAGGGACCCAGCTTCTCACACTGGATCCCCACTAGGGAAGGGAGGATGGCCTGTTTTTGTTTTTCTGTGTTCTCTTTCCAACCAGGAACCTTGGTCCTACTGCACAGGAGTTGACAGGAGGCAGCAGGCCAGCTTCTCCTCTGTATTCTTCAAAATTGTCAGGCTCTGCCATTTTAGCCTATAGATAAATCTTTCAACATTATCCATGTCCTCAGATATGAAGTCATTATGAGCTCCAAAGTTCCTAAGGCCACTTATCAAAACAATTCAGCAAAAACACAAAAAGCAAAAAGCAAATAGTGAGCCACTGGATTATTAAATAAGAACAAAATACGTGGATGATTGATTGGAATTGAAATTGATTTCAGAGCCACTAGTTCTGCTGAGACACAGAGTCACAGTGGAACAGCAGAGTAGAATTGTCTGATCCTGGGTTGTGTTTTACCTAAATGTGTGTCAGAAGATGTATCATCTCTGTCACAGTTCTCTTTTTGGATCTTCGCAATCCTGCTGAATCCAGTGCTTACCCTTGGGAGACTGGTCAGCAGTTCTTGGCAAGTAACAGTAGGGGACACCTGACTACCATAGCCCTCCCCCATCCACATTAATCATTACTGAAATAACCAATAAAACACAAAAGAAAAATATATTACAAGGGTATAAGAGAATGAAGGATAACATTTATACACATACCAGAAACAGGATATCTGTCAGCCTGGGAAGCAATCAGATGACATTGAAGTGTGGGGCTGGAGGGAGAGCTCCAGGGTGAGAGAGATGAAAAACAAACAAACAAAACAAACAGTTCTGGAAGTACATAATGTTATTGGGAAAAAGGAGACTAAATCCTGGTGGGCAGCATGCCCCTTCACCTACCCTCTAACTTGGAAATGCAAAAGACATGCTGAGTATGCAAGGTGGAGGGGAGCTTCTCCCAGAACCTTCAGTTTCCCTCTCCTTGGAACATTGGCACTGAGGCCTCACCAGTATTGTAGAAGAAGCTTTAGGGTAGACTTCTGAGATGGAATTCCATTCCATACTTTAAAAAGGGAATTGGGCACAGCATGGGGAAACCCTTTTTATAAAAGTGGTCAACTGTCCTACAGAGCTAAAGATATCAAAGAAAAATCCATCTACTCCATTACCCCAAGACTATTTGATTTTGAAAAAAGTAAGGTTTGCTTTTGAAATGTATTTGCTTTAAACAAGGATTAACATTACATGCCCTTCAATAAAAATATGGTGAAGACCCACGTCTCATTTCCAACTTGAATATGTAAATAAGCCAGCTTCAGGATAGCATATATCCTTTTCTTTTTTTTTCAATTACAGTTTACATTCCATGTTATTTTTTCAGGGAATATAGTCAGTAATACTGCAATACCTATGTTTGGTGCCAGGGTAATATAGATTCTTGGATATAGAGAGGATCAAGCAGAGGCAAATGACATGGGGTATTTCAAAGCATTTTTGTTGCCTGAGAATGAAAGCTCACCAATATTCTGAGGATATGCAGAATATTACCCTTGTAAAAATAAATTTATTGCTCTAAGTAAAAACCAAAAATTTCATTTCAACAAGTTTCAGGAGAATATTGACTCTGTGAAAAAGAAAACACCAACAAGCCTAAAAATAATCAGAATTTGAAAAGAAACACAGCAGACCAAACAATTGAGATGAATACCTTGAATAGTCAGAATCATAAGACCTTATATAGGGAGCAAAAGTTTAGAAATAAAACTCTGTTGGAACAGATAAAACATATTCAACATATAACAGAGTTTCCCAGAATAGTGAACAGAGTCAATGAAGCAAAAACAATCAGAAATATAAAAAATATTCCTGATTTAAGCAAGGCTATGGTCTCAAATGAGAATATTCACCATGTTTAAGACCAGGCTAAACAGATCCTAGTACAGTTTTTAAATCACATCAAGATAAAATGATTACACAAATCCAGAAGAAAAGTTAACCAAAAAAAAGGAGGGGGAAGAAAAAAAGCTCAGCTTGGTGGCAACTTCTCCTCACTGACATTAAACTTTAGAATTGAGTAATAGATAGAAGGTTTGAAGACGCAGTTCATGAATCAAGAACTGTTTATGCAGCCAATCTTTCTGTGCTCATAACACAGAAATTATGAGATAGTTAAAGGGTCAAAATATTTTACCTAAGTACTTTTCCTGAAATCCCTGCTCTAGAATTCACAGAATCAAAGTAAAGAATTCAAAACTGGGGCTATAATATGTCAGCACAATGGCAGAATAAGAAGTCCTGGATTCTTCTTCTCCCCAAGGACACAATGATTCAACTATACACAGAACAATTTGCTTTGTGAGAAATCCAGAAACTAGCTGAGAGTCTCCCATGTTCCAGTGAGTGCAAAACAAGCCACATCACAGCTGGGAGGGATATATGAGACAACATCTCACCAGAAGCCCTACTCGCTGCCCAGTGCCAGGCAATCAGGAAGAAACACTCAGGTCACAGCTTCTCCCTGGCAAGGAGAGGACCAGACCATATGGCCGACATTCTGACTTTTCTGGAGGCCGCCTGAGGCACTGGCTCCTGTTCTGCCCATATTGAGTGTTGAAGTCACTGAAATACTCTACTCAAATATACTACAGCCCAAACTCATCGCCCCCACGTCCCATCTCAGCACAAAGTGGAGGAGTGGTAGGAAAAAAACAAAAAACAAACAAACTTGTAAGATACTGAAGGATACTGCATAATGCTCAAGGGAAGAATCCATCAAGAAGACATAAACATTGTGAATATATATGCACCCAATATAAGAGCACCCAAGTATATAAGGAAAATCTTGGAGGACTTTAAGAAAGCTATAGACAGCAACACATTATACTAGGGGATTTTAACACCCTATTGTCAATAATGGATAGATCTTCTAAACAAAATATCAACAAAGATATTGTGGCACTGAATAATGTCTTAGAACAAATGGACTTAACTGATATATATATATATATATATATATATATATATATATATATATATATAACCTTTCATCCCAAAGAAGCAAAATACACATTCTTTTCAAATGCACATGAAATATCTTCAAAGATAGACCACATGATAGGACACAAAACAAGCCTCAACAAATTCAAGAAAATTGAAATCATATTAAGCATTTTCTCAGACCACAAAGGCTGAAACTAGAAACCAACCTCAAAGAAAAAACTCAAAATCACTCAAACTCATGGAGACTGAATAGCATGCTATTAAACAATGAATGGGTTAATGATGAGATCAAACAAGAAATCAAAAACTTTCTGGAAAAAAATGAAAATGTACACACAATTGTCCAAAACCTATGGGACACAGCAAAGGCAGTTCTGAGAGGAAAGTTCATAGTGATACAGGTCTACCTGAAGAAGGTAGAAACATTTCAAAGAAACAACCTAACACAATATCTACAAGGACTGGAGGAACAACAACAAACAAAGCCCAGAGCGATTAGAAGGAAGGAAATAATCAAGATCAGAGTAGAATTAAACAACAAAGAGACTAAGAGAACAATTGAAAGGATCAATAAATCCAGGATCTGGTTGTTTGAAAAGATAAACAAAATCAACAAGCCTTTAAGCAGGCTCATCAAGAAAAAAAAAAGGGAGAGGACACAAATAAATAAAATCAAAAATGAAAGAGGAGAGATCACAGCTGATATCACAGAAATACAAAGGACTGTAAGAAATTACTACAAAGAGCTATATTACAAGAAATTTGAAAACCTGGGTGAAATGGACAAATTCCTAGAAAAATATAATCTTCTAAAACTGAATAAAGAAGTAACAGAAAGCCTGAACAGACTGATAATAGCTGGGGAAATGGAAGCAGTAATCAAAAAACTCCCAGCACACGAAATCTTCAGACTGGGTGGTCTCCCAGGAGAATTCTATAAAACATTTAAGGAAGAGGTACCCCTGTCCTTCTCAAACTATTCCAAAAATTCCAAAAAGAAGGAAGGCACACAAACTCTTTTTATAAAGCCAGCATCATCCTAATCCCAAAACCAGATAAAGACACTATGAGGAAGGAAAGCTACAGATCAATATCGCTGATGAACATAGATGCTAAAATCCTCAGCAAAATATTGGTAAACTGCATGCAGCAACACATTAAAAAGATCATCCACCATGATCAAGTGGGATTCATCCCAGGGATGCAAGAAATATTGCAACAATATTTGCAAATCAATCAATGTAATACATCACATAAACAAAAGGAAAGACAAAAATCATATGATCATATCAAAAGATGCAGAAAAAGCATTTGACAAATTACAGCACCCAATTATGATAAAAACACTCAGCAAAGTCAGAACGCAGGGAGCATACCTCAAAATAATAAAGGCCATATACAAGAAACCTACAGCCAATGTCATACTCAATGGGCAAAAACTAAAATATTTTCCACTAAGATCAGGAACAAGAGAAGAGTGTCTGCTTTCACCACTTCTATTCAACATAGTATTGGAGATTCTAGCCACAGAGATCAGAAAAGAAAAAGAAATAAAAGGCATCCAAACAGGAAAGGAGGAACTAAAACTCTCATTGTTTGCAGATGAAATGATTGTGTACGTAGAAAATCCCATAGACTCCACCAAAAAACTACTCAACCTAATATGTGAATTTGGCAAAATAGCAGGATACAAAGTCAATATTCAGAAACTGAAGGCATTTCTGTATACCAACAATAAAATATCAGAATCAGAAATCAGGAAAAAATCCCATTCACTAAAGCAACGACAACAACAAAAAAAGTACCTAGGAATAAGCCTTACCTAGGAGATAAAATACCTCTATTCAGAAAACTACACAACGCTGAAGAAAGAAATTAAGGAAGATACACATAAATGGAAGTATGTTCCATGTTCATGGATTGGAAGAATTAACATCATCAAACTGTCTATACTACCCAAAGCAATTTATAGATTCAATGCAATGCCTATTAAAATACCAATAACATACTTCACAGATACAGAACAATCAAAAATTTATATGGAACCATAAACAACCCCAAATAGCCACAGCAATTTTGAGAAAGAAGAACAAAGTTCTTCTTTCAAAATAAACTCAAGATGGGAAAAAGTCTTAAATATAAGTTATAGAATTATAGAAGTCCTAGAGGAGAGCATAAGCATGAAAATCTCAGATATTCCACACAGTAATATTTTCACCTATATGTCCCCTAGAGCAAGGGATGTAAAGGAAAGAATAAACAAATAGGACTTTATCAAATTAAAAACTTCTGCATAGCTAAAGAAAATATCAGAAAAATGAAAAGGGAACCAACCATATGGGAAAATATATTTGCCAATGGTACCTCGGACAAGGGTTTGATCTCCAAAATATATGAAGAACTCACACAACTCCACTCCAGGAAGACAAACAACCCAATTAAGTAATGGGCAAAGGACCTGAACAGACACTTCTCCTAGGAGGACATACACAGGATCCAGAGACATATGAGAGGATACCCAGCATCATTAGCCATCAGAAAAATGCAAATTAAAACCACAATGAGAGAACACTTCACACCAGTCAGAGTGGCCATCATACCAAATCAGCAACAAGTGCTGGCAAGGTATAAAAAAAAGGGAGCCCTAGTACACTGTTGGAGAGAATGCAGACTGGGGCAGCCACTGTGGAAAACAGTGTGGAATTACCTCAGAAAACTAAAATGAGAACTGCCTTTTGACCCAGCAATTCCACTGCTAGGATTATACCCTAAAAATACGGAAACACCAATTCAAAAGAACCTATGTATCCCAGTGTTCATAGCAGTACAATTTATAATAGCCAAGTTTTGGAAGCAACTTAAGTACCCATCAGTAAATGGGTGGATCAAAAAACTATGGTACATTTACAAAATGGAATACTACTCAGCAGAAAGAAAGAAGTAGCTCCTACCATTTGCAACAGCATGGATGGATCTGGGGAGCATTATGCTAAGTGAAATAAGCCAGGCAATGAAAGACAAATACCATATGATTTCACCTATAAATGGAGACTAATCAACAAAACAAACAAGCAAGTTAAATGTAACTGGAGACATTGAAGTGAAGAACAAAGTGACAGTGAACAGAGGAGTGGGGAGGGGAAGAGGTGGGTAAACAGGGGAAGTGTGGTCAAGGAACATGTATGGGGGACAAAGTTAAGGGGTGGAGTCAAGGGTGGGGGACAGGGAGTGGTGGGGGGAAAAAGGACAAAACTGTACTTGAACAACAATAAAAATTTTTTTAAAAAGAAAAGAAAACAAGCTTGTAGTTTCTCCCTCAAGAGGGAATGAAAGAACAAAACGCCAAGAAATTGGAATGCTTGGGTATTGTCAGTGGCAATGTAAAATAATATGACCTTTACAGAAACAGTATGAATGTTCTTCAAGAAACTAAAAATAGGACTACCATATGACCCAACAATCCCACCCCTAATAAAACTCCAGTGTCTGACTCTAAAGACAAAGTAGTCAGAATAATTTTCTTAAAGAAATTCAATGAACTACAAAAAAACACAGATAACTAAATAAAATTAGAATAACAAAATGCATGAACAAAATGAGAAGTTTGACAAAGAAGTAGCAACCATTAAAAAAAAAAAAAAGAAGTACTAGAATTGAAGAATATGATTAGTAAGTTAAAAAAAAAATCAATAGAGAGCGCCAACAGAAGTCTTGATTAATCAGAAGGAAAAACTAATGGACTAGAAAATACGTCATTTAAAACCCTGCAGTCAGAAGACCAAAAAGACAAAGAGCGAAAAAAACCAATGCCAAATCTGGGATATCATTAAAACAAGCAACTGATACATTATTGCAGTCCCAGAAAGAGTAAGGCGGAAGAAGGTAGCAGAAAGTTTATTTAAAGAAATAATGACTGAGTACTTACCAAATCTGGGGAAAGGTATAGATACCTAAGTTCATAAAGCTCACAGAGCACCTCGAAATTTCAACTCAAAGTGGTCTTCTTCAAAACACATTAAAATAAAACTGTCTAAAATCAGAGAGAGAGCATTTTAAAAGAACGGAAAGAACAAAAGGTGTTTCACATATCAGGTGTTTCACAAATACCCATAAAGCTTTTAGTGGATTTCTCAGTAGAAAGCTTGCAGGCCAGGAGAATGGGATGAAATATCCAAAATGCTGAAAGACACTGCAACTAAGAATATTTTATGGAATATAGTCAATAATATTGTAATAATTACGCGTGGTGCCCTGTGGGTATGAGACTTACAGGGAGATCACTTGGTACATTACGTAGATGACTAACCACTATGCTGAACATAATGTAAAATAATATTGAATGTCAAGTGTAATTGAAAAATTAAAAATAACATAAAGTAAAAATACAAAAAGAAAATAATTTAAACCTAAAAAAAGAATATTTTACCTGGCAAATTTGTCTTTCAGGAATAAAGGCTTTCCCAAACAAACCGAGTTAAGGAAGGTTATCCCCACTAGAACTGCATTACAAGAAGTGACAAAATGAGTTCTTCAAACTGAAATGAAAGAGTGCTAAGTAGTAACTCAGAAACATATGAAAATATGACATGCTGGTAAAGGTAAGTATATAGTCAAAATCAAAATACTCTAGTACTGTAGTATCGTGGTGCATTAACTACTTCATTCTAGCATAAAAGTTTAAAAGTCCAAAATATTTACCATGACTAAAGCTATAATGATTTTTAATGGATACACAATATGAAAAGAGAAAGATTATAACACCAAAACATAAACATGGGGGAGGAGGAGTAAAAGGTAAAAAGAGGATTTTTGTGTGTGGGATCAAAATTATTATGAGTGAAAAATAAGTTGTTATACCTATAAAATGTTTTAAGTAAGTAAATTCCATAGTAAATAGATGTAAGATAAAGGAAATGGAGGAATGTTGGTTAAGGGGCCCTGGAAGTGCAAACGTCCAGTCATATGATGACTGAGTTCTGGGGATCTAATGTACAGCCTGGTGATTATATTTAACAGTGCTGTATTATATATTTGAAAGTTACTAAAAACTGATAATTACATGATAGAAGATGGTG
Source organism: Mormoops blainvillei (assembly GCA_004026545.1). NCBI lineage: Eukaryota > Metazoa > Chordata > Mammalia > Chiroptera > Mormoopidae > Mormoops > Mormoops blainvillei. The sequence goes on from PVJD01005437.1 coordinate 45,755, forward strand.
TTAACTAACCCTATTTTGATCATTTTTTTGCAATATAAACATGCAGCCAATAAGGGGAAAAAATGAGAAGACAGTCGAGGGCCGAGTCCTAAAATTACGGCATTTAAAGACGATTCCCATCAGAATGAGATTCCACAGTAAGACCCAAACTCACAGGTGCAATCACCAACCCACAGGGTGCTGTTAACACGGCGCGCCCACAGTGCATATCCAGTGAAGGCAAGCGATAGCGCCAAGGCCGCATCTAGCTGAGCTTCAAAGCGAGGCACTTTTTAAAATGGTGTTTTTTATATTACTATGGTTCTTCACAGTTTTCAAAATGTTTTTTGATCGATGTTGTCACATTGGATACTCACAATAAGCCTCAAAATCCCCACATATGTGATTTATGCTTTACGCATGATGAAACTGTGGCCCAGAAATGTTCAATGATATGCCCAATATCACACAGCTCATAGATCCAGGGACCAGGCTTAAAATCAGACATCCTGATTCCATCCTCAGGTGGGAAGGGGGAAAGGGAGTGCTGTCCCAGGCAACCTGATTTACAGCATGAGGAGATACCTTTAAGAAGTAAAATAAAACAATGCCACTCAAGCTTATACCTGTGGGTTTTCTGGCTTGGAAGACTGAACCTAGGCTCATGAAAGGTGATTTTATGGATTCTAGAAAGCTTCTGGTTCCAAATAAAATGTTTTCTATTAACTAATTGTCATCTGTCATTTCTTTACCAGGGGTCATCTGAGTTTGCAGGTAGTCTTGCTTTATTGTGCTTTGTTGGACCTCTTCTAAAGATTCATGTTCAATTCTGAGCATTACATTTTAGTAACAACATGGATAAACTGTCAGGGCCTTCCACATGGAGTTGAGGGGCTAGAACTTGATCCTGGGATGGGGTCAGCTCTGGGACCCTTTCATGGGCTGTGTGATATAGTGAAATGGATGGGGAGAATGTCATTTGTAGGGGAAGAGAGGAAAAAAATCCAGGGGTACCATTATTGTTATTTTCAATATCTGAAGAATATAATAGAAGGATGCTCTGTTTATCATGGTTAGATGCTGACAAAGATGGATAGATAGGGGTGTGTGTGTGTGTGTGTGTGTGTGGCTTTACTGTGTATCTCAAAGGTATACATTAGAGATAGATGATAGATAGATAGATAGATGATAGGTAGATAGATAGATAGATAGATAGATAGATAGATAGATAGATAGATGATAGATAGATAAAGAAAAAACTTTCTAGACACAAGATGACTGAATGACTTTGGTCATATTCTCCCCAGCAGCAGAGGTGATGAAGGAGACGATGAAGAAAATGCCCCTATTTATTAGCTGCTCTAACCAAGCAGCAGAGGCTCTTTATCCCAGGCAGTTGGCCAGAGCAATACACTAAGATTAAGAGAAACAAGAGTACAAAGAAGCAATAACAGTCCTGAAAACTGAAACAAAATCATCAGAACAAATATAAACTACAAGCTAGAGAAAAGGGTAGGATAAAAGGAAAAGAAACACATGAGAACAAAACCTAGAATCCAGTAAAGAAAACAATTCTAGAGGGTAAAAAACACAATTCTTTAAACCTTCAAATAAAATATATTAACTGATTACTATTAAAAAATGGCTACCATATGCAGTGAATGTGTTAAGGGCTATATTGGTAATCTCATTTATTCTTCATAACCACCTTAGAAAAGTAGCTTTTAGGAATTCCACATTACAGATAAAGAAACTCAGGCCAACATTCATCACACAACTGCTGGGTGACTAGGTCAGGATTCAGACTCGGGTATTACTGACTTTAAAGGTGACTGCTTATGTTCTCTCCTGAGAAAGCAAATGGGAATATAATAGGGAACAGGATTCAATCCTTAGTGTGCCAACAGCCTAGAAATAATAGAAAAATAAGTCAGCAAATAAATGCAGCGCAACCAGGATAATTAATTAGTGACTGAGGAACGTTTTTCAGGGCTGTGAGATTTTCTAACTATCCATTTCTGATAGGACCAGTCTCTGAACTTAAAAGTTTGAAGAGACAGCAAATAGAAAGAGAAACATGATGTTTATTGATTAAGCCCTGGATTCAAATTCTGACTTCTCCACTGAGCGCTACAGAACAATTATCCATGGATCTCAGGTTTCTTCACATCTTGGAAGTAATTGTCTTTCTTATAGACTCTCTTTTCAAAGATGTTTACATAGCAAACAGCCTTAAAAGGTACAGTGTCTCCCTTTGAAGCAAAGGTCTTGATGCTTACTAATCAGTATAATGTGGATAAGGCCTCTCGTTAGAGTAAAAAGCAGACATGCTTGCTGAAAATTGTAATATATTTGTGTTTTCTAAGTCACGGTGTCTTTCCTATAACATAACCCAAAGATTTTCTCTAGTTGTAGAGATCACCTTGCCCTAGGTGTAGAGCCTGGTGGGAACAAGGGCTTGAAAACACAGACAGATACTGGCATTTTGCCTAGTGAAATTTCTGTAAATGATAAACTCCCTTTCATCTCTAACGCAGGTGTCCCATGTCTTCTACCCATGTCCGACTGTTTGAAGTCAGCTAGTTACTTGCAGAGAGAGTACAACCTCAGGCCCTTCACCACAGCCGTTACTAGCCAGAGAATTTGGAACAAGTTTTTTTAACCTAAATTTCAGTCATTTTATCCACAAAATGGGGGATAATACAGGTCCTAATATCATAAAGATTAAATAAAGCAACCTATGTATAGCTCATTACCCAATACATGGCCTATTATATCAAGATTAGCTAAACCCTGTGTGGGAGTACTACACTGGGATGAAAAATGCTAAGATCACTAAGATAAACTTAGACTTTTGCTGATACTGTAGATGGGATTTATTCGATATCAGAGATTTAAACAGATTTTAAGTACATGTCCAGCTCCAGTTGACCACTGTCGTCTGCCTGGGTTGCTGTCATGAAACAAACTCTAAAGCTACATCTAGGCTGAGTAGGAAAGACCACCCGATAGGCTAGTGCTTTCCACTATGGGTTTTAATTAGAAGAGAGCTAGTAGACATTCTGCAAATGCGCCTCTTTGGACAAGATGTTATTTTATGTCTCCTGTACTCCTGTATTTCATTCTGTACCACAACTTTTCATCTGTGAAAGAAGACCTTGAACACAAATAACCCTGAAGGAAAAAAATACATACTTTAGTCACCTCATTTAGTAGTGAATGGGCACATTTGCAATTAGTTACCTTGAAGATATTATCAGGATGGTGTTACAATTAGACATGCTGTGGGTACTTTATTAAGATTGGTTCATAGTTGTACTGGTGCTAGCAATTACAAATGCAGCTCCAGTCACAGAGCATCTCGTGTTGGGTATTCCTGACAAAAATTAACTTGGAAATCTACAAGTTACTGGGAACTGGGTAATAGCATATCTAGAAATAGCATATTGATTTCCCTGTCCCAGATAAAACTTCTCCACTATGGGCAGTATTGATAGGACTATTGATCAAGCTGTCTTCCTCTTCCTGGTTATGGTGACAGGCACGTAACCCTGTGCCTAGGGATAGGTCTGTTAAAACAAGACCAAATGTCGCCACTGTGCCAAGCCAGACAATAACCCATAAATAGTCTCCAAGATGCTAACCCTACATTGCTACTTCTATTTTAAGCACACTCGTAGTGTCTTCTTCTGTGGATGTAAATACCCCTATGGAGGGAAATTTGGCAGTATATAGCCTAACAGACCCATTTAGATCTGACAAGTCTAGGAATTTATCCTGGGAAAATAATTGCAGATGTACACCTACATTAATGTGCAAGGTTATTCATTATGGTATATTTAACTTTCCTTAAAAACTTAAATTTCTTGCTAATGAAAATAGAAAAAATTATGATAAACCACGTGACATACTATCACTAAATTTATATATTTGACTAAATTTAATAACAGGAAACTCTTCTAATACAATATAAATGAAAAAAATTAGGAGTTCAAGCCAAGGCGGAGGCATAGATAGATATGCTTCATCTCCTCACACAACCAAAAGAAGGAAACAACAAATTTAAAAACATAAACAACCAGAACTGCCAGAAAATCGAACTGTATGGAAGTCCGACAACAAAGGAGTTAAAGTAGAAACATTCATCCAGACTGGTAGGCGGGGAAGACATGCGCAGCTGGCAAGGCTGTGTCTGATGGACCTGGCCAGCAAGGCAGTGGCTGGCACACTGGGTGGGCTCACATTCACGTGCAGATAAATTGAGAGGAACAACTGGGTAGCGAGACGGACCAGGCACCCAGGGTTCCAGTGAAGGGAAAATAAAGCCTCAGAACCTCTGGCTCTAAAAACCAGTGGAGGTTGTGGCGGTGGGAGAAACTGCCAGTCTCTTGAAAGCAGGGCAAGAGCTGAGCAGGAAGCATTGGTCCCTCTCTGGCCCCTCCCCTCCACACAGCACCACAACATGGTGAAGTGGCTTGCCTTGACTTAGTGAATGTAACAGGTTCACCAAGACAAAGAAATGTGGCCCAAATGAAAGACCAGATCAAAACTCCAGAAAAAGAACTAAGTGGTGAGGAGATAGTCAGCCTATCAGATGCAGAGTTCAAAACACTGGGAATCAGGGTGCTCACAGAAGTGACTAAATATAGACTCAAAATAAAGGAAGAAGTGAAGGCCATACAAAGTGAAATAAAGAAAAATATACAGGGAACCAGTAGTGAAGGGAAGGAAACAGGGACTCAGATCAACAATTTGGAACAAAGGGATGAAATAAACATTCAACCGGAACAGAATGAAGAAACAAGAATTCAAAAAAATGAGAGGCTTAGGAACCTCTGGCACAACTTTAAATGTTCCGACATCCAAACATAGGGGCGCCAGAAGGAAAAGAGGAAGAGCTTATTGAAAATAAATTGAAAACTTATCTGAAAAAATAATGAAGGAAAACTTCCCCAATCTGGTGAAGGAACTAGACATGCAAACCCAGGACACTCAGAGAGTCCCAAAGAAGTTGGATCCAAGAAGAAACACACCAAGACACATCATAATTAAGTTACTCAAGATTAAAGATAAGGATAGAATCCTAAAAGCAGCAAGAGAAGAGTTACTTACAAAGGAGTGCCCATAAGACTATCAGCCAATTTCTCAAAAGAAATCTTGGAGGAAAGAAGGGGTTGGCAGGAAATATTCAAAGTCATGAAAAGCAAGGTCCTACAACTAGATTACTCCATCCAGCAAAGCTATTATTTAGAATGGAAGGGCAGATAAAGTGCTTTCCAGACAAGGTAAAGTTAAAGGAGTTCATCATCACCAAGCCCTTATTATATGCAATGTTAAAGGGACTTATCTAAGAAAAAGAAGATGATCAAAAACATGAACAGTAAAATGACAACAAACTCACAACTTTCAATAACTGAACCGAAAAAACCAAAAACACACTAAGCAAACAACTAGAACAGGAACAGAATCACAGAAATGGAAATCACGTGGAGGGTTATCAGTTGGGGGTTGGGGGTGGGGGTTGGGGAGAATCAGGGAAAAAGGTCCAGGGACTAAGAAGTGTAATTGGTAGGTAAAAAACACACAGGGGGAGATTAAGAATAGTATAGGAAATGGAGAAGCCATAAGACATGTATGTACAACCCAGGGACATGAACTAAGGTGGGGAATGCTGCAGGGAATGGGGGTACTGGGCAGAGGGGGAAAAAGGGGAGAAAAAAGAATGAAACAACTGTAATAACATAATCAATAAAATATACTTCAGAATTAGGTATATATAATCATAATTATAAAAAAGAAATAAAGCTTTAAATATAAAAATATAGAATAACCATAAATATGAGGTATGCGAGAAGAAATACTTACCTTTCTTTTCACTCCAGGTGTGGAAAATGTCCGGTGTACGTCTGCGGTCTGGACTCCACTTTGGAAGGACTGACTGGGTACAACCTTCAGAAATTAAAGTGTACAATCTAAAGTGAATTGTTTCCTGTACCCTGTATTCTTACAACTTCTTCTAGAAATAGCATATTAATTTACCTGTCCCAGATACAAGTTTTCCGCTATGGGCTATCTTGATAAGGCTCTTCATCAAGGTGTCTTCTTTCTAGTCATGGTAACAGGCACATGATCCTGTCTAGGCCAACCTGACACTCTCTCATGCATTTGGATTATGAAAATAAGAATGAAAAGTATTAATATTGACCTAACCCCTATAACAGTGGCCTGAAAAAACAGACCATTATTTTTGCTACCAAAAACCCTATTGCTACATTGTCCTCATTTTTCTGTACTCAGTATTTCAGCTGTCCCTTTAATCTTCATTTAACCTTTTAATAAATGTGTTTTTCTTAATATTAACCAGATTTGCCTTCTGTGTCTTGTAACCAAAGGGGCATAAATTAATACAGTAAGAAGATGAGTAATGTGCTATTTTCATGGTTGGAGTTTTAGAGCCAGGACCAGTGAGGTTCCTGAGCACTCCTGGAACGCCAGTCTGCAACCTCCTTTGCGTCTGGGTCTGAGACCAGTCTTCATCTTTTGCTGCATGTTGCCGGCCCTGGGATGCTGCTTAGAAACTCAGCTCCCTTCCACTCTTTTTTTCAGCAAGCACACTGACCAGAGAGCAAGTCCTACCTAGTGAACTGCCAAAGGAACCCAAGCTGCACAGCTCTTTCTGTAGCAGCCTCGGAGATGTCCACACTGAATACCTGCAGCGGGGGGCATTATCATCAAAAAGCAAGGGAATAATGTTTTTGGAATTCATTTTTTATTTCAGTGCAAGAATCATTTGATGTTCATGTAAAATAAATTGATTTTTTTTTGCTAGTGGGAATTATTGCACCAGTGGTTGACATTTTCCATTCGCAGGCTTAAATCCAGTGATATCATGTCTCTAAATAACTGTGAAAAGTCTCAGCTTGACTTTTATGATTTTTTTTCTTTTTGGGAAAGTTTGGTACAATAGGTCCTAAATTATACAAGAAGGCAGTGAAGCAATGATAAAACAGTAGGATCCCACCAAATGAGTTAACTGTAAATACTCCAATACCTCAATCAGGAATGATTTTTCTCTTAGTCTTTTCATCCATTTCTATTTTAAAACTCAGTTCAAAATTCAGCCCTTCTAGAAATCTGACCAAGCAAAATGTAAAAAGTAAAAGAAAAAAAATCAATTTTGTATTTGATAGCTAGAACCAGGCTAACTATTTCTCAATCTCTTTTAAACTGTGTAATTTTTATCAAGTTGTGTAATCTCTTTGAGAATCAAGTTTCTCAACTATTATCTATCTATCTATCTATCTATCTATCTATCTATCTATCTATCATCTATCTATCTGTCCATCCATCCATCCATTTATCTTTCAAGCATCTATTTATGTATCTATCATCTGTCCTTTATCTGTATAGCTACATATAATAACTACACATATGTATAAATATAGGTATAGTTATATAGTTATGTACAATTTTGTGAGGATTAAACAAGGTAATCTGGGTAATGTGTGCAAAGTAAGTGGTATGTGGAGCAAGTATCCTGCTCATAATGACATCTGCCTGTCTGGTGGGGTCATCATTTTGGAGAGGATACTTGCCACAGCCCATTTAAGCTTGGATCTCGACATGGAACAGTGGTCACTAGAAGGACTTGTTTGTACAGAGCAAAGAAACAGGTTAAGGGGAAATATATAGATGGCTCAAGTTATAGCCAAGATACATTCATAAAATGTCACAGGCAGCACAATATGAATCCCATTCATAGAACCTATGAAAAAAAATGGTAAACTGTTCATGGGCCCCTATAAATGTAAGTGCTCTATTAATGAGTGTGCTCTTTTTAGATGCCATATTTATTGTTTTACTTACTTCATCTCATTTATTCTTCATAATAACCCTATATAGTAGATATTCCTCCATTTCTCAGATGAGGAAAGTGAGGCTTAGAATGGTTGAATAATCTGATCAAAGTCTCAGAGTATGGAAGTGGGTGAGTTGTTGTGGAAAAACAGCTTTCTGATTTCAGCACATGGCTCTAAAATACACAGAGAGCACAATCTGAGGGTAGAACCCATCACAGACCTGCTTGAACCGAAATTCTCAGAAAAGGATAAATTTTCTTTTTCTGACTAACTTGTTTCACTTAGCATAATGTTCTCCAGGTCCATCCATGCTACCCCAAAGAGTAAAAGAAAAAAATTTCTTTTTTCCATAGCTGAGTAGTATTCCGTTGCGTAAAGTTACCATAGCTGTTTTATCCACTCATCTACTAATGCACACTTTGGAATCCAGCGAACAAATTGAACTAACAAGCAAAATAAAGGCAGACTCATAGATAGAGAGCAGGCTGACAGTTCTGGGGGGAACATGCTTGGTGGGAGGTATAGGTATGGAGCAAAAAAAGGAAAAGAAAAGGAAAAGCTATTCCTGGAGCCAGAGAGATTTCGAGGGATACCAAGATGGGTAGAAAACAGCAAAGGGACCTTGATGCATGCAATTCTCTCACCAATTCTCTCAACATTTCAAATATCATGGCCTGAGCTAAAACCCATGGGTTGGCGTCTATGTTTCCATGTCTCCACCTACAGGTAACTAGGGCATAATGTTAATTGCCTGGGTCATAGAGGCTTCCAAAATACTTTTACTTAAATATTGAGATAGAAATACTTAGAAATACTGAGGCAAAAATACTTTAGTATGAATTACTCTGATAATGATTTTCATTTGCTTCTCTCCTCTCCATACACAGTGGGCTTCACTAAGACTTTTTTTAGGAGAACTTTTATACTTTCTGATGTTTCATTAGGTTCTCACCCCCCTCATGCTCTCCTTACCTGTTCTTGTTATATAAAAAGCCGGCACTGCCATGCCCCTGCTCTACTCATGATGTATGGTACATTAGCTTTGTTGTAAGCCAACAACAACAACAACAACAAAAAACCGTAAGAACAAAAATACCTTGCAATTGGCAGAGTCAAATTACTTGTCAAAGATCACTGAATATCAATGTAATGTTAAAAGTCATAATGGGCAAAATGAAAATCATTCTTAACAACATCAACTGGCTCACCTTGTCCACAATTTGATATATCATGTTTATTGATGGTGTAGTTTTCTCTGAATATTCTGATTGCACAGTGGGCGGAATACAGACAAGGGAGAAATGTAATGCAAAGAGCATTGCATCATCAATGGGAAATGAGATTGGGAAAAATATTTCAAAAAAGTTTAATTGTGTGTAGTCATTATTCTCTCAACAAGTATTTACTAGGTGTCTCTTCCATTAACTGCATTGAGCAGTTTTTCTTGAAGCTCTATAGCTATTGGGGTTAAGACATCTATGGTATTTATTAAATGCACTTTTCTTGGTTTCAACTTAGAATTTTTATTCAAAGTCTCTGGAATTAGGGCCAATGAATTACCTCTAAGTGATTCTGATTCACTGTAAACTGAAAACTATTGTGCTGTGTATAAGAAACATAAAGTATTCTGATTGTGGAGAAAAATATAAGCTGGTTAAAAACACAAGCTATATACAAGTTGAGATAGTTAAAATTCTATAGATTTGAGTATAGTAGACAATAATGGTTCCTGGAAGTTAAAGGAAGAAATTAATAAAAAAACGTTTGCATGAATCAGTAAAGCACCAAATCTGGAGAAAACATGACAAAAATATGTTTGAAGGCATCAGAGTTTTGATTAAGAGGCCAAGAACTGAGGCATCAAAATAGTAGAAAGAAGGGAAGCCCAACAGTCTGCATTTTGCTTTTACCATCAGGATATTTGCTTAATCTTTTTAAAATATTGAGGTAAAATTCCTATAACATAAAATTAAGTAACCATTTTAAAGTGTGCAATTCAATGGAATTTAGTACATTCATAATGTTATGCAATTGTCACCTCTATTAAATTCCAAAACATTTTCATCACTGCCAAAAAGACCCCATAGGAACTAAACAGTCACACCCCAACCACAGTCCCCAGCCAGTGGCAACCACTAATCTGCTTTCTGTTTATGTAGATTTACTTATTATAAATAGTTCAAATTAATGGAGTCATAAAATGTGTCCTTTTGTATCTGACTTCTTTTACTTAATATAATGTTTTAAAAAATATTTTATTTATGTATTTATTTTCAGAGAAGGGGAAGGAGGTAGGGAGAAAGAGAGGGAGAAAAACAGTGATCGGTTGCCTCTCACATGCCCCCAACCCAGGCATGTGCCCTGACCGGGAATCAAACCTGCGACCTTCTGGCTCACAGGCCAGCACTCAATCCACTGAGCCACACCAGCCTGTGCTAATGTTTTTAAGGTTATTCATTTATAGTGTGTATCAGTACTTCATTCACTTTTATAACTGAATAATATTTTATTCTATGGATATAGCACATTTTGTTTATCCATGCATCAGTTGATGTTTATTTGACTTGTTTCTACCTTTTAATTATTGTCAACCATACTGCTATGAACATTTGCATATAAGTATTTGTCTGAATGCCAGTTTCCAATTCTTTGGGGTATAAACCTAGAAGAATTGCTCGACCATATGATGACTCTATATATTTTTTATTTTTTTAACTACCAAACTATTTTCCAAAGCAGCTGCACCATTTTATATTCTATACATCCTTGCCAGCCCTTCTTTTTCTTTTTTTCCTTTTAATTAATGACCATCCTAGTGGGTGTGAAATGATATTTTATTGTGGTCTTGATTTGAATTTCCCCAATGACTAATGATGTTCATGTGCTTATTGGCTATTTTTATATCTTCTTTGGAGAAATATCTATGAAATTCTATGTCTATTTTTTAAATTGGGTCATTTATATTTTTCTTGTTAAGCTGTAATAATTCTTTATACAGTCTAGGTACTATACATCCTTATCAGATATATGAATTGTAAATATTTTCTCCTGTTCTGTAGTTGTATTTTAACTTTCTTGGTGGTATCCTTTGATGCCCCAAAGTTTTTAACTTTGATGTCCATGTTTTTCTTTTGTTGACTGCTTTTTGGCGTCTTATAATTATTCATTCTTAACACAAGGCAAGAGGCTAGGCGCAAAGCAGCTAAAAAGTAAAGCTAAGTTTCCTTTGCATTCTTACTACTCTGGAGAAAAAAGAAGTGGAAGTAGAACCCCCAGAAAGCAGGTTGTTATTTTGCTGCAAACAATACCTAAATCGTGCTAGACAAAGGCTATAACCCGGCTCAGTCCTTTATGGGCTAATGTGAACAGCCCTTACTCTAGCTGCTTGGCAGAAAGAAAGTGAAGTAAGTTCTACAAAAGGACATTCAGCACCATTCAGAGAACTATTCCCTGCACAGGACCAGCAGACAATCAAAATAATCATGAATACCAAGAAACAGGACCAGAATTTTAAAACCAACAATAGAACTGACGCATGTGAATTCTAGATAAAGATATCAGACAAAGACTTGAATGTAATTGTGAGTCAGTATTCAAAAGTTGGATGATGACATAGAGAATTTTACTAGAGAGCTAGAATCTATTTCAAAATAATCAAATGGAAATTCTAGAGCTAAGGAACACAATGACTGAAACTAAGAACTGAGCAGATCCATTTAAATGTAGATTGACCACAGTTGAAAATACAATTAGTGAACTAGAAGATAAATCAGTAGAAAATACTCAGACTGAATTAGAGAGAAAAAGGCAGGAAATTCAGAAAATAGCATAAATGACATATAGGACAAAGTGAATTATAGTCAAATGTGATTAGAGTCCCAGAAAAGAAATAGAAAGATGGGAAGAAGCAATGTTTGGGGAGATAATGGTCAAGGATTCCCCCAAACTAAAAGACATAAAACCATAGATTTACTAATGACTGCAAACCCTAAGTAGCGTAAAAATCAAGAAAATCATATCTGGGAATACCATAGCAAAGTTACTTTAAAAAAAAAAACAACAACCTTAAAACCAGCCAGATATCAGAGATCACTGCACTCCCATGTTCATTGCCACATTATTCTCAACAGCCCAGAGATGGAAACAACGGAAATGTCCATTAATGGATGAATGGATATATATATGTATGAATATAATCCAGCCACTAGAAAGAAGGAAATCCTGACATTTGTAACAACACAAATCGAACTTGAGGGCTTTATGCTGAGTGAAACAAACCAGAAAGAGAAAGACAAATACTGCATGGCATCACTTATATGTGGAATCTAAAATTTAAAAAAAAAACAACAAAGTCCTAGAGACAGAGAATAGAAAACTGGTTGCCAGAGGCTTGCAAGTAAAGAAAATGGAAAAAGATTGGTAAAAGGCTATAAAATTTTCCCTATAAGATGAATAATGTCTGAGGATCTAATGTATGATGAATGTAGCTTATCACACTGCACTGTATGATTGAAATTTGCTAAGAGAGTAGAACTTAAGTGTTCTCACACACACAAAAAAAGATAAACATGTGAGGTGATAGATATAATTTACTAGATGGGAGAATATAATATTGTACATACTTACATCAAATGATCATGATGTACACTTTAAACATTTTGCAGTATGATTTGTCCATATACCTCAATAAAGCTTAGAAAGCAAACAGAAGGAAGAATATACAAGATCTTCAAATGGCCAACAATAAGACTTATAGCTAATTTCTGCATAATCAAAGCCATAAAAATATGTAATATTATTGTAAAAAAATAAGTAATATAAAATTGGAATCCTATAATCTAGCAAAAACACCCTTATAAAGAGAAGGAGATATGAAACCTCTTGAAATTACTGTACAGAGAGGATTTCCCCTTTGCAACGGTTCTGAATCCTGGCCTTGTACTTGATGCAAGGTCAAGACTCTCCTTTTACTTACTCCTCCATTGGGGCTCATTATCTTGGAGTCATAATACTCTCAAAAAGGAAAGATAGAATGACATTTGATGAGGACAAAACACGCTTTTCTTCTTAACAACCTTTGAGATTCTTGATTTTATATTAAATACTCCTACCATGAGTACAATCTTATTCTAAATAGCTGTTTCTTTGTGTGTGGAAAGAAACAAGCACTTTGTTGAAAATTTTCTTTTAAAAACATTGAAAAGATCAGGTGAAAGGAGGTCATGAAAAGTAGGATTGGTAGAGCAGCTTAACAGAAAGTTTGAAGGCCAAGGACCAAAGAGCATTAATTTCATGAAATCAAAGCAGTTGCAAAGTCAAAATATCCTACACTTATAATGAGAAACAATTTTATTGTACAGATGAGTAAACAGAAGCTCAGAAAGTTTAAACAATGTGTTCAAAGTCATTCAGCTATTTAGTGACAGAGTTAAGAACTGAACACAAGTTATTCACACACTTTCCAGCACATTATCCAGAGACTCCTCAGTAGTGTCTATTCCTGAAAGTCCCCTGACCGAAAGCATCTTCTCCAGAGAACCTGCAGTGCAACAAGGATTCACACAAGTCCCTACAGGGTGTCTGCTAAAGTCCACCTTTATACCTATGGGATAAAATATGCTAAGTTATTAAATCCCAATAACACCGGATAATTTATTTCCCTGAATTAGTTAACTTTCAGCTTTTGAGTATGGCCTGAAGAGATGGAACATAAGGCAGATAACTGTTGATACAGAGGAAATGGGGTGATGAAAAGAACTAACTGTGGAGACCTGGCGTGGTATGAGGCAGGAGTTTGCAAAAGAAGGGCAAGTATAAAGTTGCTGGGAGAGGGGTGTTATGACATCTTTGGGGAAACTAAAAGACCTGAAACTTAATTCTAAAGAACTGTCATGCATTTTATAATTTTTTTCAAGTTTAAATCTTCCACAGGTAGCTTCAAATGTCACATGACCTAACCTCATTAGAATTTGGCACAGGGCCCCAGTGAGATACTTCTGGTGAGAGAAATCTTATTTCAAAACGATGTCTGAGATTCTTTATGCTGCCTGCCTTCCTGGCATCCCCATATTAACATGCCATAGACATACCTCGTGATGTTCTAAGCATAGCAATAACATTTATAGCCAACCAGGCCAATGGACAGCAAGATGGTTAATGCTAAGTGAGAGCAGAATCTCTTCATGGGAAGTCACTTGAGAGCATCATGATATTTGTGTTCGTAGGTTTAGTGAAGATGCTTAGAGCTAGGAGAGTATCCACTATCACTTAGCCCCTATTCCCTCACTTTCAGAAGAAGCCCAAAGCCTAGATAAATGCTAACTCTATGTTTGTCAGAGAAAACCCCTGAACCCTGAACTCTTGACTCTTAGTTGAAGATTCTTTCTGTAGTATTAATTTAGTGGTTCCCAAGTGGGGTACAAGGACCTGTGAGGGTTCCCTAAACCTTTTCAGGAGGGCTATAAGATCAAAATATTTTTATATTAATACTAAGGAATTATTTGCCTCTTACACTCTTTTTTTCTCCCAAGCATATAATGAACCTTTCCAGTGTCTACATGGCCCGTGGTGACATCATCGTGCTTGAGTATTTTTGTGATTTAAATTTTTTTCCAGTTTAATTTATAATATGTCCAAAATCAACAGATACAATTTTGGGGCTCCCTCAATAATTTTAAAGTGTGCCAAGGATCCTGAAGCTAACACATTTGAGAAGCACCATTTTAGTTAAACAAATGTTACTAAACCGCTATTATGACTAAGACCAGTGCGGAGAGCTTTCTTTGTCCTCAGAACAAAAAGTTCTATCCTACTAACATAGTAAACTGTTCCTAAGAGAAAAAGGCCATATATGCTTGCAATCAGTAACAGATTGACAGAAGAGATAAGATAACAGGTGGGTTTTCAAAGATGAGAATTTCTACAGATAGTAATCTGGAGGCAGAACGTTTCTGGACGGGAGAAAAATGCAATGAGATACTCTGAGGCAGCAGATCAGGGTGTACATTCTGATAATCATCAACTCCCTATGAAGAGAAGCAGCAGGGGGGAAAACCAAGAATATGAGATGAGATTAAGGTATGAGGAGGCTTAAGGACCAGACAGAAAAACATGGATTTTTTAATGATCATGACACTTCATTCTGCAGATGAAAGAAAAAAAAAAACAACCCACAAAACTCTCCACAAACCTCCACAAAACACAAATCTCTTCTACAGGAGAGATTTCTAGCAAGTAGAAATTACTAACAAGGCAGTCTTCTTAAAGCCTTTTTCAATTATATTACTAATTAAGGATTAATTTTTTTCAAAGGAATATATAAAATGTCAAAAGGAACTGTATAGGGGTGGATAAAGAAACAAACCTAATAGTCAAGCTCCATCCCTGATCCTGACCAGCGAGCAGGCCCTAAAGCAAGTACTCTTCCTACTGGATACCAGCAGCCTCACAAGTCATATAACAATAATCCCCACGTGCTTCCCAAAGTTGTTTTGAAAATAAAGTGAGTAAATAAATAACAGTCAAGCTGTGAAGATTATAGGATGACATATGAAGTTATAGAACATTTAGCCATCAGAGTTTGTGTTGTCGATCTCAGCAAAAAGCACTGAAACATGGCAGGCCAATAAGTATTGCACCGGCATAAGGAAAACCCAAGGCCCTTTTTGTTTTTTCAGCAAACAGAAAGGAAACAACCTTTCTGAATATCGTGGCTTCCTTGGGAAGATCATCGTAAAAATAATAATAATAATGATAATATAATGAAACTTTCTTGATTCTATATTGAGATCTATAGCAGATGAGTACATTGGTTCTTTCAGAAATCCTTTTTCTAATTTTAATTTGTTTAATTGGATGTTTTTGATAGATGATACATATGCATGTTAAAGATTTAGACAAGCAAAAAAGAATATGTAGTTAAAAGTGTAGTTGAAAGTATCCTTAATTTAAGGAATATATCTAATTGGGTAAAGAAGTTATGCTTTATCAGAATGAAGTCCTATAGGAAGTTTTCTTTTTGGTAGAAGAAAAGGTAACAATATCAGAGGAAGGAATGGGGAATGGAAATGGAAGTGTGGATTATGGGTCTTTGATCCTTTCCACCATTTTCCCAGGCCTTTATAGGATGACTATTTTCTGCTTTTATCTATTAGGGATTATGTCATGTGGAATTAAGAGAGCAGTTAGCTGGTCATAGTCAAGGTGTTCCCTAGTTAACCAAAAGAATCCATAAGGGTCAAAAATTTGTCTGTAGAATGGCAGCATGTTGGTCAGCAAATGTCCCATTTTGAGCTTGCTCAAGCCTTTCAAACTAAGCAGTGACTATACCAGGTCAGCTACGGGCCAGCTCGTTCCTTGCTAGAACCCATGGTCTTGTTGCAGAAAGTGAAACGGGGAAAGACTCACGCGGCACCGGGAGTAACAAAGGGAAAGTTTATTTATGCATGCGGGCCCAGTGGAGTACCCTCTCAAAGCCTGGGCCCAGAACAATAGCCCCGCACTCCTTTTATGTTGGACCAAATAGGGAGGGTCCCGGGAGGCATGGTACGGGTCTGAGAAGAGTCCTGGGAGGCGTGGAATAGATTTGGCACGAAGGGGCTTACAGAGGTGGGAGAGAAGCATTTACAGCATTAGTCAGGGCAGATAGCGGCTCAACACCTGCAGTATTAGTCAGGGCAGATAACTTTTCATCTTTGGTATCAGCCTTGATTCCCTCTACAGTCTAGTTCTGCAAACACTTCCACTCACCCAACTTCTCTTAATGCACCCACAAATATTGCCATAACTTTTTATGTTATGGCATCATCTAACTTTTTAATAAATCTTTCAAGGTCAAATACTTGTGAAAGGAGACCAAGACATTGCAACAGGTAGCTGGTGAATGCACCTCTGACATTCTAGACTTAGCTAGAAACTCAGTGGGATTCTCATGCCCCTAAAAAGGTATAGTCCTCACCAGTGTTATTTTCCAAATATTCCCAATTCTGTTTCCATGTGCATGGTAAGATTACTTGCCAGGTCCTTAGGCACGCTCATGAAATGTGAGCAAAAGAAACTTTAATTAATTCTGGGCAGAAGCTGTAATCACAAGTGCATGATTTGGCACAACAACTTTTCCATCTGCTATGTCGACCACACCGATCCAGACAGTGTGGCAGTTCCATCACCCTGTTCTTTAACTAAGGATGAAGCAGAGTATTATCTCCAGCTGACAGAGAGTGGATATTAGATCTGAGGAGAAATAAACCTCTTCAACACTGAGATTTAGGGGCTATTTGTAACCACAGCATAACCATATCCTATCCTATGAGACTGATGGGGGCAGAGGTCAGACAGAGACAAAGACAATGTCATGCAAAATCAGGAGGATGGTTAAGGCCAAGTGGGAAAATAACACAGAATTTGACATCAGATCAATTTAAGTTGTAACCTCTCCACCACTTTCTAGCTGTGTGATCTTGGAAATGTTCCTTAACCCCTCTGAGCCTCAGTTTCCTCATCAGTTGTTTTGAGAAATAAATTAATATGCGTAAAATCATTTTCCCAGTATTTATCACATTGTGGGTATTCATTACATTTAACGTAATCCCCCATCTTCCCCCCACACACACACACAATCACTCAAGATCACGCCTTCTAGAAAAAACTGAACCCTCTTATATTGTTTATAACTAGCCATGGCTGAAACTCCCCTTCTGACCACAAGTTAGAGAACATCATTGAAGCAAAGATTTTCTTTTGCTGCTCTTAATGCCCTAGGGTCAGAGCTCCTAGATAAATGTTTAGCTGTGTACACTGTACAGGCCAAGTCATCGCGGGCCCAAGGAGCAGATGAATTATACAGTACAGCTGACCACTAAATCAACACTGTGTAAGAGGCAATCAGGACAAGCAATCACTCTCCTTGGGCCACGCTAGAATGCAAATGAAAGGGAGCGTGGCAGGTCAAGGAAGGTTGAATGCTACTGAGAAAGTCAGTGAAAATAGCTGACTCCTGTCTGGTGCAGCTCTCAGATCAGTTTTCTAATGTGACTTTGATCTGGAGAGGAACCATTAAATCTGAAAGTACTTTGAATATGCATGGGGCACCACCTTGCCATGGAAAATCATGGGTCTTAAAGGCTTTTACAGTGTAATGTTTTGAGAGAAAAAAGAAACTATCAGTAAGCAATTTTCAAGGTAGGCAAATGAGCTAAGTTGATTGGTAATAAAGGAGAATAAATAAGAATGCTCCAACTATGCCGTAGCAAGACGGTTAGACCACGACTAAGAAAGTACCCATGAAGGTTCAGAACTGTGTTGCCTTAGGTTCATAGAATGACTTGAGAGGTGCCTTTTTTCTTCCCCGATAGATATTTTATGAGTGGTAATTTACAGTATATCTGCTTTAAGTTCTAACAAGTCTATTGTCACTAGAGACAGTCTTGTATGTATGTGGATCTACAGACAGGTCGTTATTAGTAGGGTTTGGTAAAAACCTACTAGTTCAAAATATAAATTTATCTTTTGCTAACTAGCCTAATGTAAGTTTATAAAACTCTCCAGGTGAAATAATATCCTCTTTGCTCTTTACAGGAGTAACACATTAAACAAAGTCAATACTTGGGGAGGAATTTGGGTTGCCTTTTGGAGAGAAGTTGCAGAACCCTGGGCTGCCTTAGGTAAGACAAAATTGAGAGGTAAAAATTTCAAAGACAGTTCACTTCTCAGGGGCCTGGCTAAGACTCTGCGTACTCATTCTTCATCAACCTCAGTTTTATGTCACACATAGATTTCACTAGCAAACTAGTAAGTGAACTTTTTAAAAGAGGGGTGAGGGCTAGTAATTTAGGTGGAAGAGGAATAGGTGGAAAATATTTAACTTTCATTTAAATTTTGTATTTTATTTTTGTTCCTTTACTTGCAAAGCACATGACTTTAGGCTTGCTCTTCAAAATCATCTCAGCATCTTGACTTTTGTGCCAGATTTATATTGTAACAATTCTTGGTATGTGTGAAATATTCGAATAAATGTTTGCAACTTGCACATAAGAAAGCAGAAAGTGAGAAGACGATTCCGGTTCTTTTTGTGGTTGGAGAGGAGAAAGAAGGTGAGATGCCTCCTTTGTGGTTCTTACCAGAGCTGTGTTTTGCTTTGTATCCTCTGTCCCTTACCAAGAGAGCCCAGGGAAGGTCATGCCTCCTGGGTCTTGTATACTGTTTCAATAATGGTAACTGTAACTCACACCTTGATTTGACCTGGGTCACAGGCCAGTACAATGGATTGTGATTGCTGCGCATTCAATAGTTTTTTTTAAGGTTACCCAGTGAGAGTTAATGTTCAGTTCATTCACAGCACTTAGGAAGCAGAAGATGAAGCTTTATTAGGTATTCTGTAGCTTTAACCAAAGTTAGAAGATAATCTGCACCCTCAGGGGAAGCCTCAAAATCTACTGGAAGGCGAGTCATGATTCTGAGTCAGACAGAGGGCTAAGTCATGGTATTTCTCAGATGTATCATCATATAGACATTGAGTATACTTAGGAGCTCTGCAGAGTGGGCACAAGATATACCATCAGAAAAAAAAGGCAGATTTCTGAAAGGCTAAAAGGCGAACATCTTCCCACAATATTCAGAATTAAATTAATTCAATTAATTATGATGTTTTTACACAAGTGGAACACAGCCTGGCTAGAAACAGGGATCTTTGCCTTATATTAGGGAAAATGACCTAGTTTTCTGTGTTGGCAGGGTTAGTTCAGTGTGGGCTGTCTTTTCCTAATTATGCTCTTTTGTTGGGTTTTTCTCTGCCAGAGTCCAATAAATGCCAAAAGGATGAAGAAAATGGCAGGCTGTTTCTCAGCATGAACAAGGTTTATAACCCTTGTTTATTTTGGCCAAAAGGTTGTTGATTCTGGTTTGTCTAATATGTAGGGGATTTCAGAAAGAAAGCTGAAAGTAATATCCTCTCCTTGAGTTCAGGGACAGGACTCTAGTTTCACGGGACTGTAATTACAGGTCAAGGCAGATAAAAAGCGTTCATTCATTCACATTCAAGACTAATCGGGAGCATCTCATATGTGCTGGACACAGAGGAGGGTATCTGCCTTGGTCTAACATCCATTCCAGGAAAGATGATCAACAACCGACATTTTCATACTTATATAAAATGTTTAGCGTGTCAGACATAGTTGCAATGAGAAGAAAGATGAAGAATACTAAGCAACTGGCAAGTGCAAATTAAAACAGGATGGTCTAAGGTCTCTCTAAGACAGTTAAGCAAAAGGACCTAAAGGAGGTGAGAGGAAAAAACAAGCAATTGAGGAGAAAGAATTCCTGACAGATGAAATTGCGAGCCAGACCAAAGGCCTTGAGATGACAATGCGTGCCCTTTTCAAGGGACTGCAGGGAGGTCTTTGCCGTAGAGCAGTTGGAGTGTTGCCACACAGGGGCCTGGCCCTGAGTGGGTCTACCGAGGGTCAGCTCTAGTGTGTGGGTTCTTGACTTCGTGTAGAAAAGATTTCACAACACAAGTCCAGGTGACTATGAGGATCCACTTATTAAAGCTGGGCACAGTGAAACAAGGAAGGGCTTAGCGTAGAGGAAGCAAGGGGAGAGCCTGGGCTGCACTACCTTAGATCACTTGGGAAGTCGGAGAAAACGGGGTTTGGGGGACAGATTCAGGAGATCAGCCCGGGACGAGCTGTCAGCTGCCCTTTGCCTTAGAGTTAGGAGACAGGTGTTTGTAAAGAAAGAATCATGGGGAGGAGAAGGGAAAGAGAGTGGCGAGAGCTGCTCCTCAGAGGGAGAGTACACACTGGCTCCTTTGTCTTGAGGCTTTTACTGCTTTCTAGCAGGGAGGAATTTTAGGGAAGGTCCCAGGGAGGGTTTCAGTAGAATATTCATCAGTTCTCCAGGTGTGCCCTTTCAGGGTCATGGTCTCCATGATTGGTCAGTGACAGGGCAGGGGGTCTTTAGTCATTGAAGTGGGTCCTGGCATGCCCACCTGGTTTTGCTGCTTTTCTGGGCCTGGAGTTGAAACACACCTGAGGCCTAGGTGTTATCTCCAGGCAGGAGAGGCCGGGTGAGGAAGGGTTGCCTTGGGAGAGAGGTCCTTCTTTTCCTGGTTTTGCCCCTGCCAGGCACTTGGGGCCTTTCCCTCAGGGACCATCTGCACCTGGCCATAAATTACCTGTGTTCGGGTGTGTGTGTCAGTGTCCCTATTCCACCTGCCAAGAAATGCTTCTAGCATCTCACTATCCTGTCTCAGGAGATGACTTTGGAAGCTAATTGACATGGATTGACATGGATATTATGTGAAGGTTTCTAGACCCGTGAAGATCTCTGGCAGAACAGGGTATCTGGATCTGGCTTTCCTAATTGTCCAGTTGAGAATCTAGCAGAAAGGGCAAAAAGGGAAGAGAGCAAGCTCTTAGAATGATGTTCCCATAATCCAGGCCAGAGATAGATGGGCTTTAGAGGCAGAAAAGCTAGGACGGCGTTTGCTCTGACAGTTAGAAATTATGGGCTATGGGGCAACAGTAACAAGAGGATAAGCGATTTACATGAATGATCTCAGTAATAGTATTATAATCTACAGTATACAGGTGAGAACATTTTGCATCTTAATTTCTTTAGGTATGGGGAAAGTAGTATTATTTATTGTACCTAACAGGGATATGATGAAGACAAAATGCAATAACCTGGACATAGAGTACCTGCTCAAAAAGGAATGACAATGATTATTATTATAAGATTTGATTAGGACAGACAAAATTATGGCCACATACTCTACCTACCTGCGAATGTAGGTTCATGAGGCTGCTATATTCTTCATCATCCACTTAATTCAGTTCTAAATCAAGAAAACAGAGTTAACACAAATATGAGAAGCAGACTTTCTACATTTAATCAAAGGCTCCTTTAGACAAACCTTTTTACAGCTTTTGCCTAGAGCAACTGGTACCTCCATTCATCTGTCCTGTTACTTGTCTTCTGTCCTTATTTTCTGCTCAGAGTTGTTTCTTTCAAATCCTGGAATTCCATTTCTTCTCACTCTTCTGGAGTAAATGTTATGGTTCTCCCACATTGCTCGCAATTCCCTTCTGCAGTGAAGCCTTTTTTATAGTATCGCACCATCCCGCCCAGGCTGCCCAAGTCCTCAGCTCCTCCCTAGCTGGACACTCGGTATTTCCTCCCCATTTCGTATTGTCCGAATTATTTCCTCTGGAATGGGTTTCGTATTCTTGTAGACAACACTGAGTCTTCTAACGGATTCTCCATACCACAGTGAACACCCTGAACTTGGAAATGAAAAGACGTCTTAGACATCTCCTTCATCAGATAGACTACAGGCTTATCCCACAGGGTGGCAGCTCTTATATGAAGGCACCAGGAATGAAACTCTGTACCCTTCCCTCCACTCAGAAATAGAGGATGGGCCTCTGTTGGGCCACTCAAGGTAAAGTAGTCAACTCAAAAAAATGTCACTATCAGGCACTTTATTAACAATAATAGCAGTAGCAATGATGGTTTTATATCACGTCACTTATGCTACAGGACATAAACAACTTAGAATCTTTGTTTAGGTAAGGTTCTAATGATCAAAGGGCAAAATGATGTATGTTTTTTTATTTTTGTTTCTGATTTTTCCCTGAAAGGACTGGACGTTGTTGTCCTTGAATACAATTATTTTCCTGACACACTCTTTCCTAATACTAAATGGGGGATGACCTCTAACTCTATCTAGTAAAGTGTATGCACAGAGCCTGGCTGGCCACTAATACACTCGCTCAGACCAACCTCTGCTACAGCCACAGGCTTCACTCACTGCTTGGTCAGGCGCTGTTGGGAATAAGGGAGTCGAGAAGGAACAATGTGATTGGCTCTGGACTGGCCACTCCTCTCGTCAGTAGCATCAGCCCTATAAATGGCTGAAAGACAGAGACTACTAGGACTTTTAGATTCAGAATTGCCCTGGGGAAAACAAAGATTCCAACCCCCAAGCAAATTCAAATGTCAACAGAGAGCAGCGTGGTCCCTACACGGTTCCTTAACCACACGCAGTCCTCAAACACTGCCAGCTGAGGCTGCTGCAGAATCCAGAGTGTTGTCCTCTTTCCTTTGCTTCTAATGTGGTCTTGGTATAATCAAGGCGCACCCACATGATGGCAGCAGCACCCCGTTTCCAGTCCACGTTGTGCACTACTGCTCCCCAGTGCCACACTTATTATCTCATCAATTTAGAGCAGCTTCTCCAGGTAGATATAATGCCCCAAACTTCCTTTAGGGCCTTCAAGGCTCACTTAACTCAAACATGCTCATGTTTCCCTCCAAACTACCTCTGCTTTTGTCAGATAGACCTATCTGCTTTTCTCCTAACACTCCGTTGATCCTCCACCTGCATCCTCATCCACTTCTACTGGGAGTGTCTTCCTTTCACCACTTATTTAAATTCTGCCCAACATTCAAGACACAATTAACTCCCACCTTCCACAGGAAACCTCTGGGAACACTCCAGTCTTCAGGGTTATTACGACTATAATTGCAGCTTTGCAGTTTAGTAATTAATTGTCTTCTCCCTGTTTACTGTGTCTTAATCTTATCTACAGGGTAGAGAGAGACTTGAGAAAATGATCCAGGTAATTCTCCACTTAGCCCAACAGTAGGCATGGACTTGATGCCCAACTTTGTGGTCATACAGTTGGGCCAGTCTCTTACATAATGCGAAGTAGAGAACAGGATTTTGACTTCAGTATTAGAGAATACAAAGGCATTTTGTGCTTCTTCTCTGAATCCCTATGACAGTCCAAATTCTCCACACAAAAAGAAGGAATTAGGCTCTCTCATTTTTTTTTTGCTACAACTGTAGACTAATTCTAACTCTGTTTTATGCAAAGACAGACTTCTTGCCCTTCGGAACTGAATGGTAGCTCTGAGATTGTATACTCCGAGCCCTGAGAGGGGAAGGCTGAAGCTCAGGGCATCACCGAGAAGGTAGAACAAGGTCAGATCCGAAGGCTTTAGAACTTCCAGCTAGAACTCCTGAGGAAATATCACACGTTGTCCCTTGTCATGTTCTGTGTTTGGAGCCTGGGTGGTAGCAATAGGAAATAGTTCAGCAAATATCTCTACTTTCTGAGTACACTCTCTATGCGCTATATCCCGAGCTCTGTCCTAATACCCCTGAGTCCATCGAGAAGAGGAAATAAAAATAACATGACCTGCACTGTGCACTCAAAACTACCTATTCTTTTCTAAAACAGTGTTCTTAGCCTCTTTTAAATTGTAGTCATCGAACCCACTGAGAATATCCTTAATATTACAGACTTAAGCAAAGGCATATGTGTTTAAACCAACAAAAAACTGTGCCAAATTTCAGGGCTTTGCAGCGCTCTTGAACCTCTAGATTAGAACCCCTCTTCTGAAGCCTTGGAAAGCTTTCTCTCCACATCTTTGAAAGTAGAGCAAAGTTTCATAAGTTTTATAAGTTTCAGAGTCCGGGTGATAACCCTCGCCTTTTCTGTCTCCCTTTTAAGTGGCTGGAGGTGTGTCTGCAATCACAGCTTCGTCTCCTCCCCACATAAATATGCACTTCCCCGAGTACCTCAGCTCCCGGTGTCGCACTCCATGAATGGCTCGATCAGGGTTCAGCAGGACCCAGGTCATACTCTGAGCCAATCAGCTTTTCTCTGCCCTACCCTTACCACTCAGAGAAGCTTCCCTGTCACTCTGCCTCTTTGGAAAATGCACACTCCCATTAGGGTCCCGAGAGCAGGATAAGTTCTTGCATCATTTTGGCAGGGCTGCGGAGGAGCAGAGGGGTCTGGGCCTCAGACAATACTGGTGATAGGCCTATGGGTGTCTTAAGTGTGTCTCTGGAGTGAAAGATGCAATGAAAGGGGCACTTCTATCAGAAGCCATATATCGTGGAATTTCCTCAGGCAGGAGAAAATGAGAGACAGGCTACAAACAGGCAAATCACCATAGGGACAAAGCTTGAGTGGGAGGGGGTGAGGAGGCAAGTGCCACTGGCCACAGCAGACAAAGGGAAAAAGCCCACACTTCGGAACTTACATATGGCAAGTCAGGGTGGGAGGCAGAAGAGGGGGCTAAATGGCAAGAGGCTAGCTCCCACAAAATGTGGGACCAAGGATAGCCTTTCCTTAGCAGACAAGAGAACATCCTACCCAGTAAAGCAGTTAATTGATGGGAATCATCCCAGATAATATTACAGACCTATACATATGCATTGAACCTTTTCCTTCCAAAATTACAAAAATGAGGCCCCTTTGGTTGGTCTACAGGGAATGTGTCTATGTTTTCTGTGTGCCTGAGGTGATCACATGCTGGCGGCATAACATAACCAAGCCTCCATCACTGAGAAAAACCTGGAAGATCAGGCTTCTTTACCGGGCAGTAACACCAAGGATCGGAAACAGTCCCTAGCAGGACCTCTGACCTCTCACCGGCTAGGTGCAGCGCTCTTTTGCCCAGGTGCAAGGGTTCAGTAGCTCTCCCTCTCTTCTGCTGCCTGGCACCAATCAGGAAATTAAAGGTCCACTCAGTACGGTGGTTCTCACTCTGCCGTTGCTCAGATCCCACTCCCACGGCGCGTGATGCAGTTGTCTAGACAAGGGTAGGGCATCAATGGTTTGAAAAACCTTCCATTGGATTCAAAGGGCTGAGAACAGCTGGTTTAGAATCTTCGAAAACCATCAAATTTCTGCATTCCATCCCCATTCTAATTTTTCTCTTTTTTAGACCTACTTCACAAGGTGTGCAGGGATTCTTCTTTCTTTTCTGTGGCTTATAAAGGAGAAAAAAAAGTTTCTAATACAAAAGGAAAGAAAAAGTGATATTCTGAGCCAGCGAAAGGGAATCAAAACAAGTGATTGAATATGACCTTTTCGGGGGACACAAAGGCAGAATGAGGGGCTATAATTTAGTTTCAAGTCATCGATCAAGGCTACCTTAGACCATAAAGAGCCTCAAAGGCAAAACACCAGAAAAATGACAAAACAGTTATTTTTCCCAAAATCAAGGGATGTATTGTGGGGTGTTGATTATAGCCAAAACCCATGAAGACCTTGAATGTTGAACTGACAGAGGCCAACAGAGGGTATGCCATCTCCCTGAAAGACAGATGAGGAGAAAGAAAGGTGGTGAAACAACAACAACAACAACAAAAACAGGTACTGCCTTCCTATTCCATAGGTTCTTCCGAAGACAAATGACGCCTCTGTTCATACAACTGGGAGATGTAGTTCGTGAACAAACGAGAGCATCCTATAGGAACCTAGTAGAACACGGTAGGGGGAATAAAAAAGCTAGCATAACCCTTGGCAAAATGTATAGCGATATGAAAATGTTTCGTAATAAATTGTTATAATGGCTAGCACTTTGAATTAGAATAGCAAATACTGTATTATAGATTACTTACATTTTCTTTTTTATCTCTCACATATCAACAGCAAATACAGGTTTGAGACTTTTATGGCACCTTCTGGCTAAAAATTGCACCTTCATCACTGGAGAAATTTTTGTCAGGTTTATTTAGTAAGCCTGCGTCTGCGGTTGACTCTACGCGACGTACAGGCTTAAATAAATAAATAAAGCCTCATTAAAGCAGTCCTGCCTTCAGAGACCTTACACATTATGGTAAATATTCCTGCTGACACATATGGAATTCTATTAACATGAGTGATTCACATCTGGAGAAGAAAAATATGACTTTGCCTGCAGCAGGAAAACACCTAAATAATGATACCACTGAAACCGATGACCGCGACCGTCAACTTGGCACTTCTCAAGCCCTCAGTAAGTACAGGGCAGTGGAGTGCAGAAGGGGGTGCAAACAGGTCTAAAAATTGGGCTTTGCCCTAAATGACCCCACAGTCTGGTTGGACGGAGTAGAGATAAACACAGACAAAAAGGTGAGTAACACATTTTGCAGCGGCCATCGAGTGATCCAGACTCTGAATGCTGCAGTGATTTGGAGGATGGTGCACTCACCAACCTAGGGCTGTTTTGCAAAGTAAACTATGTACACTAAAACTAAGAAAAGAAAACATTATAATGAAAAGTTCTTACCTTTGCTTTACAGTGTCCAATTATACCTACTATTATATTAACTTCTTATACTAACCCTTCGAAATAAGTGTAATAATCTCTAGTTTACAGAACAAGCTGAGACTCAAAGAAGTTAGGCAACTTCCCTAAGACCACACACAGTAAGTCTCAGAGCCAGGACTCTGGCTCAGTAACAGTGGAAGTAGGTCCCTGAAGTCCACAATGAACATATTTTGAAGAAGCAGGCCACAAAAGGACACCGTTCATGCATATCGTCTGGCTGAAACTAAAGACAAGACCCTTTTAGTTTATTTTATTCAACCTGTTCTTCAACCTGTTTTGTTAATCCAGTTGGAAATATCTAATGTTCATAATAGGATTAGTCACTTTCTCCACTTGCCAAATTCATGATTATTCAGTAGCACCAGCAGGAGGAATAGTAGGAAGACTACTTCAAATCAAGTCAAATGTGAAAACCCAATGCATAACACAGCACACCTTCTCCTGTCTCCGGCTCTCTTGTTTTCTGAGGTTAACATTTCTGAAAGAGGTACCAGTGTTCATCAGTTTGGTATTTGGCTGCTACAAAATAATCATATGCATACACACACATGATACATGGGTGATTACGAACTCTAACACCGATTTACAGACTGACAGTGCAGGAAGGAATAAAATATTTTCATATCTTTTTCTGGGGGAAAAGTTTCTTTAATAAATTTATTTATTGATTTGAGAGAGAGAAAGGAAGAGAGAGAGACAGAGAGAGACAGAGACATCGACTTGTTGTTTCAGTTATTTATGCATTCATTGGTCGATTCTTGTATGTGCCCTGACTGGGGATCCCACAGTCTTGATGTATCAGGACGATGCTCTAACCAATTGAGCTACCTGGCCAGGGCTCCATCGGGAAAGATTTCTTCAGTCTCCTGGGAGTTCGCATTGTTAGACTGACTACACACACACACACACACACACACACACATTTGTATATAATATACACCTATATAGTATATAAAATTATATATAGTTGTATATATGCTGTATATAACTATATATATATTGTACATATATTCTTTGTTCTTACATTTAGTCCATGTTCTCAGAAATGGGTATTGGCTCTTTAAAGTGTTAGTTTCTGGAGATGATGTATATTTTTGTCTCTTTCTGTGTCTTTGTTGATATTTTAGTATAAATTTGGGATGCATCAGTGACAACCAGCCTGACACCATTTTAAACTGAAACCCAGTGGATATTTAGTTTGATTGCACTACAAATGTTTTAAGTTCATGAGCTTTTCCTCCTGTCAGATGGCCCCCTCCTTCCCATTAGACATACTTGGGTAGTACAAATGGGTGACTTGACGAGAAACAGAAAATGATTCATTCCATTCCAATTTTGAATATGACAGTGGTGAAGTCAGACTCATGTCCTGCATGCCAACCTGCAATCCAATAAAAATTTAAATGCTTGAATTATTAACAGAGAGCAAGGAATGAAGATCAGAATGGAGACATTTATAATGAGGTGACAATTGCCAGCATAATAGAGTTACTCATTTTTGGACCATCCTATATGCATATTCCTTGCAGTTTTCATAGTTTGTAAATTGTTTGTCACTGGGGCTCATTTTGAAATCACTTTACTATTTCATTCTCATTTGCATTAACAGCCAGGTCAGCTGTGGATAGCAATATAGTAATAAGAATAATAAAAATACTCAAGTAAAGCTCAAGCTTTAGAGTCAAACATGCCAGGATTCAAATTTGGATGCTGACTTTGATTTGCAGCGTGAAAGCTGATGAAGCGTCCCTGCCCACAGTAACAGGATTGCTTAGTTTGACCAGACGCCACATCTCTCACTTTCCTAGCATCCAACCCTCTTTTTCCTTATGCTAGTTGTCTTTCCATAAATATCTTTTTCTTTGTTTTTGATTACCGAAGTAACACAGAATAATTTTATAGGTATGTAAATACAAATAGACAAAAAGGGGGAAATTAGCACCAAGAATGATTACAGTTAACCTGGAAATTTTTCTCTATGTATTAAACTGTACATGAATATGTTCTATATTGTACAAAATGGACCCCACTGCAATGCCTTATTTGGTTTTTTAAAAAAATTTAACAATGTATTATGAATACTGTTCCATGAGAATAAATGACTACATACACTATGAAAGTATATTATTTCATTATATACATATATAGTTATGTATTTGTTACTTGAGGTAAAACATATCTGGAAATCTCCAGAAAGGAAGTCTATAAGTTCTGGGCCCAATTCCAAAGTGTGTATGTAGGTAGGTGGGGGAGGTTCCCCACACCAACAGTTCCCTGACACCAGCCCTGTGACCTATAATTTGCCTCAATGTTGACATTATCTACCTAGAAATAGCATCAGGTCCCACGGGTGAAGAGCTCAGTCTCACTTTCCCCCACATACACTTCAGAATTCAGTCACAGGCTCAGGTTGTCACCTGTGCTTCTATCACTAGCTGTAGATCAGACGTTCCAATAACCCTCCTCTTTAGATACTACTAATTTGCTAGAGTGGTTCACAGAACTTAGGGAAACATTTTAGTACTAGATCATCAGTTTATTATTAATGGGTTGTTTAAAAAAAAAAGACAATAGACCTAAAATGGAGTTTCTTATGTTAAGCCCCACGGCATCAAACTGAGGCCTAACTTAATTATAGCTTTGGCTCACCCAGAAATGACATCTTAAACCTGTCAATCAGGCATCTCCTAATAGGTTAGTGAGGTAATCTGCCTGACAAAACCCTGCCATCCTCTATAGGAAAAGCAAAAACAAAGACTTGCAATAACCAATCTGCCTTTTTTTTTGCCTAGTATAACTTCCTTATTCTCACTCCCTTCTGCCAATAAAAGTCTTTCATTTGTACAGCTCCTCAAAGCTCCTTTCTATCTGCTAAACTGGATGCTGCCTGATTCAAATCAATTTTGAATCAAATAAACTTAAAATTTTTAATGTGCTTCTGTTTATCTTTTAGCAAGATATAACTCAAGAAGAGCCAGATGGAAGAGATGCACAAGGCAAGGGACGTGGGAAGGGGTGTGGAATTCCACGTTCTGAGCAAGCCGTCTCTCAGAAATCCCACGTGTTCATCAACCTGGAGGCCCTCCATGTTGATCATCCAACTGGGTTTTTATGGAGGCTTCATTACGTAGGTATGATTGATAGAATCATTAACCAGCAGCTGTTGATTGAACCTGAGGTGCCTCTTCACTCCCCCAGAGGTAGGGGTGGGGAGGACTGAAAATTCCAACCTTTCATTCTCAAAATTGGCTCCACTAGCCATCAGCCCCTATCCTTAGGTGCTTTCTAAAAGTTGTCTCATTAACATAACAAAATACTATTATCACTCATTATTTAGATAATTCCACGGGTTTGAGGTCTCTGTGCCAGAAAAGGGGATGAAATATATATATTTATTGATATATATTGTTATATATGTATAATAAGATATATATATCTTATTATCAATAACAATATCACAAAACCTTCACTTGTCTACTCACCCTTTAGTCTTTCTTGGATGGCTATTCTCCAAGCCTCCACAGAACCTAAAAGGCCTCTATCATAGCACTTCTCATATGGTGTGATTTCTTGGTCCGTGTGTCTATACACCTCTGTCAACTTAGATTAACAATAAGTTTAATACCTAACCAGTTCCTGATACACAGTGGGTGAAGAGGGAGCTGCATTTGCCACTACAAAATATGCCTCTTTGGGATATTGATTATTTTAGGATGGTTAATTTTAAGAAAGAGCAGACATGGGAGAAGCATATTTGCATTTGTAGGAAAATCTCCATTTTTAAGGGTGTTTCCCTCACTGTGTAAGAACTGCCTTCACAATCAACAGAGAACGAGTGGGCTTAAATTTGCATAACAATCTTAGCTTGGCTGACTGCACTTTTCCTGGTAGCCTCCCCTAACTGACTATCCACCACCAACCTCAACTTTTGTCTTTAGCTGAAGTGCG
The DNA here is from genome assembly GCA_004026545.1 of Mormoops blainvillei. Classification (NCBI taxonomy): domain Eukaryota; kingdom Metazoa; phylum Chordata; class Mammalia; order Chiroptera; family Mormoopidae; genus Mormoops; species Mormoops blainvillei. The sequence continues at coordinate 76,654 of PVJD01005437.1, forward strand.
ATTTAAGGTGATGGCTTCCACAATTTTGGCAAGGTACTCAGTTTTCCTGAATCACTCCCATGTATGCAGAAGACATACATGTTATTAAATTTTAATTTCTTTTTCTCCTGCTAATCTGTATCATGTCAATTTGATTATACCAGCCAGAAAAACCTTGCAGGATAGAGTAAAATTTTTTCTCCTCAACATGGGCTTTCTAACATATCTGTTGAAATAAAATGAATAATACCACTGTGGTTAAGATCCTTCCACAAATATCTTTTCACACATTTCAGATAATTTACTTGAGTGAACATTTTGAAGTGAAATGGTTGAGTCACACAGATACAAATACTAAAGTTTTTGATTTACAGAAAACTATTTCTGTCTCTATTCATGGGCAGGATAAACCACCCCCAGATTTATGCCTTTTCCCCCCTTTATTCTTGTTATCTTTCTGGCAATAAGAAAAGAAGGAGAATTCTTTTTTTAAAGAAAAGCTTAGGAAAGGAAGTAGATACTTTCCTTCAATCCATTCTCAACTTAACATACAAGGTAAATATAAATTAAATTCTAAAATATATATACACTAGTCCTCAAAATATCCAGTTTTGAAGATCTCCAGCACCCCTAGACTCTCTTAGTAATACAATCGAGACAGTTGTGTTAATGCTGTTTATAAAAATTGCTGCCACAATTTTACTGCATCACTTTGTTCTCTCCGTAGGGAAATTACTAAACAACTTCTCATAATCTCAAAACTGGACAGAAATTTTGTTGCAAAATAACATAGAGATAACATTTTACAAAGTACCTCCCAGGCACTTACGCCTGAGCGTCTTGTTCAGAGAAATGGTTATTGCAGGGAATAAAATTGCAGTAGGCCTGAGAAATTTCTGTTATTTTCTTTTTTCATGACTGAGAATGAGTGAGTTGTCCCAGGCTGCTCAGGGACTAGAGGTTTATAACCCCGAGGCAGTATTGTAACAGGGGGCAGTAGCAGAGCATATACCCCACATACCCGGATTGGGGAAGAGGCAAGTAGATGATGTGACATTTAAGATACTTTGCATAACAATGGTAAGTTAATAGCAGTGCCTTTCCTGAAGGAAGAGGTCTGCTGCCCAGGGCGAAAGGTATAAGTGACTTTGATAGCATTCAGGGACTTGTGAAGTAGCAAGGGAACTTACACAACTCGTGCATGAGAAGCAGGGGGCAGATGTCCACCCTGGAAGTTTCTAGGAACCCTCGCCTAAATATGGCAGCCAAAAGGAGGTAAAAGATATGAGGGAACTGCCAAAAATGGCACATTATAGGAGGGGCCAGATACAAGGTGACATAGGAAGTTCCTGGCTGAGCATTTAAAATAAGGGTGAGCTGAGAGAGGAAGAAGGCACGTGGTCTGAAAGTGTGTAGAGAGGAGTCTGCCATGAGGTCTGGTGTGTAAGAGGAAAGCCACATGGTTTGGAGTAAGAGCATGCCATGTTGTTCGGAGTAAGAGCATGCTACGAGGTATGAAGTACAAAAGAGGAGGCCCACTGGGAAGCATGCTTAGAGAAGCTGGCGGCAGAGCTGATGGAGCTCTGTAGCACCTCCCTAACCAAGCACGGATTCATGAGAGATGCTTGCAGCTGAACTGCGACCAGGAATGTTAAGCTGCAGACTTCTGCTCTGAAGGATGTAGAGAGAAGCCACTCTCCTGGGACATGTGTCTTCCTGGACCCCACCATGAGCCAGTGTATCACAGCACAGGTTTTCCTGAACCACTGCGTGGAGGCTGAGGACAACGTACTCCAGATCCTGAAGGAGAGAGCTGCTGTGAGAGAATGGTGACTCTGAAACCCACAAGGGCACATTCCAGAGGGGATGGAGACCTGTTTGTTCAGCCAGCTTAAGAACACGTAAGGCTATGGGGATCTTCTGGGGGTGGTTTCGGCTTATAGCCTTTCAGGGAGCAAGGGAAATGCTGGGTCTCATGGGAGAACAGAGCTCTGAGCAGGAGCCCTCTAAGTGCCCCACCGAGGTTGGAACCCTGCCAATAAAAACCTGTTTCCTTCAACACTAAGTGTTGGGTCATGTGTCAAGGCACCACGTGGCTGAGCCCCGCTTTGCTTGGTTACAGTATCATTACTCTGCCTTTCATGTCTACGTCTCTTTCACTTTATAAAAAGGGAAAGTTGTGTGGCTCTGGCACACATTGGCCTGTCATACTAACTTGCACATAAAGAAATGCAATCATACGCAGCAATTCTTTTCAGTCCAGGAGCATACAGCATAGAACACATGATGAACCAGTAATTAGTTTGTGAATTCAGTCACTCTAAGCAGTTTAAATGCATATTTCAAGCTTTGATTACCTTTCCATCATGGCTTTTGCTTTTATTTTTCTTCAATTAAGCAAGCAACTATTTTTAAAAAACCCAGAATTTTAAAGGTTTGTAACACCTAGATAATTTCAATTAGATAGTGCTCCAGAGATAGAGGGCAGGTTTATTAGTGGTAAATGTTAGACCTCAGTCTTTGAGTTCAGCTAAGAAAGAATTTAGGGCCAAGAACTATAGTGAAAAACAAAGTTTATTTAGAAAGTCACAGAAGTAGAAAAAGTGAGCCACCTGGGTAGCATGACTCAGGAAAAAAGCTACAGGGGCAAAAGGAGGGCGCTTGGAGCTTGGGAGAAAGAAAGCAAAGGAAGAGACAGACGTGAGACAGAAGGCCCAGGCGTGCTCTAGACCAGAGAAAAAGAGAACGCGTGCTGGGTCCCTCGCCTTAACAGTTTTTATTTGTTTTCCAAAGGCAGGAATTCTAGGGAAGGTCCCAAGGGAGTATCTTGATAGAATATTCATCAGCTTACCAGGTATATCCTTTCATGGCTTGATCTCCATTGATTGGTCAGTGCTAGGGTAGGAGGTCTTTCGTCATTGCACCTGGACCTGATGTCAGCCATGGTGTCGCTTCTTTGCTACTTTTCTGGGCCCGGAGTGACACAACTGAGGCTTATGTTATCTCTACGTTATCTTGTTATCTCTAGTTTGACCAAAACTCTGTCTCTGAGGCCAACAGACTGAGGCTTTGTTCCTAAGATCATCGGATGCTCGTTAGAACCTGCTTGTCCTGAGGGCTGAATGGTTAAGGGAGTGGTCATGCACAGGTTTACACAGGGGTTGTATGAGGCTATTCTCTGGCCCCCCTGTTCTTCTTCTAAGGGAGCCTGAACCATATGGCCATCTACACGCTAGGAGAGGAAAGGCCACCCCGGGAGGGAGGTCCTAGCCTATAATAGTTGCTTTTTCTAGTTTTTGTCATTGCTAGGCAGCCAGGACTTTTTGCCCTGGTGACGTTCCATGCCTGACCTCTTGTTCCTGCTCTGCTTATGTCTATCTAACTGCTTATTCTATCAGGCTCTCAACTAGAAGATATACCTGGTATATAAAATAGGGAAATTAGAAGGTGGTTGTTAACATATGAATGAATTCACTATTTTGTGAAAATTGTATTAAGTGATGATTTAGTAGAAGTAACTCTGAACTAGAACTCAGTATACCTAAATGGTAAAATAAGAAAGTTGTCATTTCTAGGACCCCTTTGAATTTAAATCATATATTTGTGGGGAAGGAAGAAACTTTTCTTTACTTTCAAGGTACTTCTGGCTGCTCTAATAATCAAGTATACTTGAGACAGATCAGCAAAAGAAATTTAATAACCAAATTTAATACATATGTATGTACAGGGACCCCACATGTATGAGAGGTTCAGAGACAGAAAAGGAACATGGGTGTATAAGATATCCTGAGCTAGGGATGAAGTAAGTTACCTTGGGGGCCTCAAAGTGTGATTGCAGGATGATAAGAGCAGACACTTTGTAAGCAGAAATTTGTTCTGCCCTATAGATAGATCAAAAGAGTTTATCTCTGATAATCTCCCATTTGGGCAAGGACCCTAATTCAAGTTCTTCTACATATTTAAAGGCGGAGACAGAAGCTTCTCTTAAGTCTGAAGCTAAAATTACTTTTAGCTCAAAACAATCCATGTACAGAGGCACATCTTGGGGTGACTCATTCTGGACCTCCACATATTATATTTCACATATAATTTAAATTTAAAAGGGCCTTAGAGATTACAACTCCCTTATTTTAGTAATTGGAGAAATTCCTAGAATTTGGGAATTCTCAAAATTGAGAAAAACCGGTAACCTTTGAAGACAGTTGATATTACAACATGATTTTATTTGGTTTTCATAGAACTTTTTCAGGAACAGATTGAGAATATCAACTAAAGTAACAACTGAGAGTTCATTTATTTATTTATTTTTAGCAAGATGTTGAATAATTTTCCCAAGAAACCAGAGTGTATACATGTTTAAGCACTCTTGAATGCTTAAATACTTCACACTGGTCAGAATGGCCATCATAAAGAAATCAAAAACCAAGTGCTGGCGAGGCTGTGGAGAGAAAGGAACTCTCGTGCACTGTTGGTGGGAATGCAGACTGGTGCAGCCACTGTGGAAAACAGTATGGAATTTCCTCAGAAAACTAAAAATGGAACTGCCTTTTGACCCACCAATTCCACTACTGGGATTATACCCTAAGAATCCTGAAACAACAATTTGAGAGAACCTATGCACCTCAATGTTCGTAGCAGTACAATTTACAATAGCAAGTGTTGGAAGCAACCTAAGTGCCCATCAGTAAATGAGTGGATCAAAAAGCTGTAGTACATTTACACAGTGGAATATTATGTAGCAGAAAGGAAGAAGGATCTCCTACCCTTTGGGACAGCATGGATAGATCTGGAGAGCGTTATGCTAAGTGAAATAAGTTAGGCAGTGAAAGACAAATGCCATACGATCTCACCTATAAGTGGGACCTAATCAATGAAACAAACAAGCAAGCAAAATTTAACCAGAGACATTAAAATAAAGAACAGACTGACAGTAAACAGAGGGGAAAGGGTTAATTGAGGGAAATAGGGGAAGAGTTGTCAAGGAACATGTATAAAGGAACCATGGACAAAGCCAAAGGGGGTAGGATCGAGGGTGGGAGGCAGGGATGAATTGGGAGGGGAAAGTGGTGTTGGGAAAATGGAGACAACTGTACTTGAACAACAATAAAAAAGAAAAACGAATAAAAAAGAAAAAAGAAAAAAAGAGTACTTAAACAACGGAGAAAGTTAGAGGTTAAAACAGCCTTGATGGTCACCCACTCCACCTTCTCAGTTTATAATTAAAGAAACCGAGGCCCATGTACCCAATAACTCATGTCAGTTAATGAATAAAAACCAAGCCGAGGGATCAAATCTTAAAGATGTCTGGCCAATGGCTCTTTCAACATACCTCAATATACCTTTCCTTAGTCATGGAAAACAAGTTTTACCTCTGACATGATTGGTATCATAATTTTTAACTGTCATTAACATATTTGCACTTCGTAAGTTTGATTCAATTAATTAAAATCTATCAAGTAAACTTTAAATAAACTTGGGTAGCATCTAACTGTTTAATGCCATGACTCTGTTGCAGTCTCATCAAGGTTGCTGCCACTCATGCAGTGAAGATTTCCAAGTCAAACAGTGAAGACTATATTGGAGACATTTTATAAAAGAACTTCATATCTCTGTTGAGAAATGGCCTATGGTTTCTTTTTGATGAGAGACTCCTTTTTGTTTTGAGGCTCCAGTAGTATGTGACTCCTCTCTGTCTATAAACAGGTGGCTACCCAGGGTCCACAGCTCCCTGGGGCGTAGTAGGCTACTCAACAAGCATCTTTTGGATTAAACTGAGGTTTGTGTTTTTGGAGGTGATGAGTTGGAGTTGCCTGGTTGCAGAGATAATTGCTTCTTTCTCCGCTGGTAGCTTCCATTGTGTTTATACTCCTAGCAATGCATGCTTGTTTGACTTTGTGTAAAAGACTATCACCAAAAGGAAGATTTGACTTACGTTATTTCTGAAAGCAGATTAGACCATCAAGTGGAAGTCACTGAAGAGAAAGAACCTTAGGCCATAATTAGGAAGAATTTTACAACATTTAAAGCTGTCCAAAATGAAATGAACTACCTTGAAGTTTAATAAACTTCTTTGCACTGAAAATATTCAAGCAGAGCCTGAAGGACCACCTGCCTGAGATATTATAGAGATAAAAAGAAAAATAACACATTAATTGAGAGGCTGCACTCGACTTTGTAACTTTAATGTGCTAGCATCCTATGAGTTTTACTATTTTAAAAAGTTAGATACCAAACTGTCAACAAGTACTTTTTAATCTCCTCTGGTGAATTTAGATATGGGAGTAAAAACAGTAGAATGCAAAGTCTCTTCCAGGGTAGTGTTCATTAATGGTTTAGAAGGAAAGAATAATTCACCTAAAATTCTTAGAGAATGACATAATTAACATATAACACATGTCAAATTAGATAATCTTATCTATAAATTCTGTAAGATCTGGAGAAATAAGAAACATAATTAGATGGAAAGGTCGGGTTTTAGAATGAACCTTAAAGAATGCCTAGGATTTAAATTTAGAGGGAATTATCAGGGAGCTAAGAGATTAAAAGGAGGGATTATTCACTACTATAGAGAAACTAGAATACGGTAAGAAGGTTTTGATAGCAGAGGCCCAAGGCCGTAAGAAGATGTTTGGAGAAGTACATTTTTACTTTTTCACTTCCCATGACGTAACATAGCAACTGGATGTAAAAGAACTTGTTCCTGAACTAGTTTATCCCCTGCTATCTTTTTAAACAAATTATTGAGAAATAACTGACAAATATAATTGCCTATATGTAAGGTATACAATTAATGTTTTCATATGCACGTAAGCTGTGGAATGATTACTGAGATCAAGATAATTAGCATGCCCATCCCCTTGCTACCTGGGCCCTAAGCTCTAAGTGCTGCTTTAGTTCTTAATATGCAGCAGCCATCACAGCACCACACCCAGTTTGATGTTGGAAACCTTCTCCTGAATTCTCTGTGAGCTGAAAGGCAGTTTCCTGTCAATCAAATACACCAGTCCCTGGCTGAAGCTGTGGGTATAGGGCCTGGCTACCTTTCTAGATGCAGTAAATGGTATAGAGAAAGGCTTTCTTGTGTTTTCATGGCATCCCTATTTACATGGTAACAAGCAACCGTTATCTTTGAAAGTAGGACGGAGGGTGAGAGAGGAAAGTAGGCACTATTAGCCAGGGCCATGCATAATCACGGCGGTTTGAAGAGTGGAAAGGGCAGAAAGAAATTGGGCAACTCTTACAGGCTGTGCATTATAATGAATGGGAAGCTTAGCAACCAAGATCCACAGAGGGAATGGAGCACTTGGCCTGACAACCTCCCCAGGATACACTGAAGTTTGAAGGATCGAATGATGAAAACAGTCAGAGTAAATTTCAGGCCATGTTTCATGCTGCTTTAATTAAGAAGCCTTTCATCATTTCCAGATTAAACCTCTCTTTTCTCAGTCTTAAATGTAACCACCGAATGTTCTAGTGCTTTCACACGTGTAGTCAGGAAAATTTGGCTTTCATTTCCAGGCTGAACAAGGAAAGCATTTTATATACTTCCCCTGGTAATTTGAATGAATGTTTCTTCTCTCTTTTTCAGCCCATTCTAGAGTAGTGCATGTTATTTTAGGTATGCAAAACTCAGATGTCAAACACTTTGAAACAGGGTTATAAGGAATGTTGGAGTCAGAGTTGCTCTGATATACACTAAGTGGAATAAATATAAACAATGGATGCATTAGGAGGCACTTAGCAGACTCAAGACAACTTAGAGGAAATTACTCTGATATCTTTAAAAGACAGAGAAAATGGGACTGCAACCCTGTTTGCTGTTTATGTACTTGCTTCGCAGCCTTTTGGTGCATTTGTATGAACTTACTCCACTGCTCAGAATTCCCTATTTTTTCTTGTCAAAATCATACCCAGTCTTAAATCCAGTCACCCCATCTCCAAGATCTCTAATCTCTCTACTTATCAAAGACCAGACTAGCTGACATTCCTGTAAGTTCATGGGTCATAAATGTGGCCCGGTGTCACATAAGAGACACTAAAAAACCTTTGTTATTAAAAAGAATGACAATGCAAGTACTCCCAAGATGATCACATTTCTTGAGTCTTAGATAGATATACTGTATTTAGAATTAAATGTTTATCACATAGAACCATGGAATTTAGTATAAAATACCATTTATTTGCATATGGGGTTTTTATTACCTATTTGCATTGTGCTTTTTTACTTATGATATTCTTATTTCTCTTTGAAACGGATCATGCTTCCCTCTGCCTGAGTCTTGGTCTCCAACAAACGGAGGTGTCCAGAAAAGTTGAGCAACTAGTAGGTTGGGTTTGGGGGCATTTTCCATGCGTCGGTCTGCACCGTTCTTTCACGAACATTAAGCTGGAACTTATAAGAGAGCCCAGAGGCCTGCCATTTGTCAGCTACTTCACCGCTCACGAAGGTGGCCCTCTCACTTTGAAGTAAACCCTACAGGCACTTCACTTTTCCCCTAGTGCCCCCTCTTCTAGCTGTGTTCCAGCCACAGTAGGCTACTTGGGTAAAATCCCAAACATCAGAGGGTACACCCTCAGAACAGCTTATAGTATGGCATGCTGGTCCCTGAAGCTGGCCGTCTATCAGAAGCTCCTGATGAGCTTTGTCGCCTCATTTCTAAGCATGCTTCCTAAAATTAGAAGATTTCCTACAGATGAGCTTGGTTTGGACACAGACACTGCTTGCCAACACGGCAGCAGTCAATACCAGGCACTCATTTTCCCAGCCTCCCTTGCTACCTGGTGCCAGGACGCCTGACCTAGGAGCTGCCAACAGCCACACCCACTCTAGACTCTCAGTTAGGGTTCTGGAGAGGAAAGTAAGAGAGGGCTGCTGGAGTCCCACCGGCATCGGTGAGAGGCACGGTGCTGTGGTGTCCAGGAAAATGTGGCAGGGCAGCAGTGCTGTGCTGTGGTGGGGGTGTTTTTGCAGGTGCCCTCTGACCTGCAGTGCTGTGAGTATACGGTATACTTTCTTAAATCATTTTTTGAGCTATAATTTACATACCATAACATTTACCCCTTTATATGTACAATTCAATGATTCTTTTTGTACATTTACAGAGAAGTGCATCAGTCATCATAACCCCGGTTTAGAACATTGCCGTCACCTGAAAAACACCCCTTATGTCTATTGACAGTTAATCTGGCTCTAAGCCCCAGAATAGTGGCCCAGTATAGGCCACTATTCATTTCCTGTCTTTATAGGTTATAGATTTGCCCGTTTTGGATATGTCACACAAACGCACCTATATAATCTGTGGTCTTTTGCATCTGACTTTTTTATATTGACATCATTTTTTTGAAATTGATCTTACAGAGAGGAAGGAAGAGAGAAACATCAGCTTGTTGTTCCCCTTATTTATGTACATTCGTTGGTGGATTCCTGCATTAAACCCACAACCCTGGCACATCAGGAAGATGCCCCAACCAACTGAGCCACCCTGCTAGGGCTAATGTAATGTTTTGAAGTGTCTCCATGTTGCAGTATGTTATCAGTACTTTGGCAATTTCTGTTTATTCATATGACAGTCGTTAGGCATTTGACTTTTTTAAAAACTTTTTGGCAGGTATGTATAATGCTGCCTTTGCACAAGTTTATCAGATAAATTTCTTCTTCATGCTCTGAAGTAGATTCTACTCCTTGCAACAAAGATTTCTGATGGATATGAGGAGGCTTCCAAGATCATGATTCCCTGGGACCCAGCCAGAACCCTCACTTCTGGGACACAGGAATCTTCTCATTAGCCACCCGTTGGCAATAAGCTTGAATTAACTCTGTGCAGCCACTTTTGGGAGAGGCCCACTGGCTTAGGAGAGAACCCTTGTGCCTCTCTCTCCCATCTCTGTGCCTGCGATTATACTCGCATTCTTCCCTCCTCTTAAAATATTCTTCCCTCCCCATAATATCCTCCTGTATAAAGTTCACCAACATAACTATTCTTTTTAATAAAAATTTAACATATTCCCTAATTTGAAACAAATTCCTCCCTCTGTGTGTTCCCATAACAATCGCTGTCTCATTGATTAAAGCTTGCCTTATTTAACTATTTTTTTCTCAAATTTGATTTTTTTGTTCTCCTGGTACATTGAAACCTAAATGCTTCAAGATAAGGAAAGCTCCCCAAAATTATTTTCTCCTGTATTATAAACTCATTTCCACCTATGTATTTGCTAGCCTCAACTTATTCAGGAATTTGTTATACTTCTGTCTGCCCTATTTGATTTTCAGCTCCTTGACAAAGGGGGTCATGTCTGTCTTAGTAGGAGGCAGAATCTTCTTGCATTCACCTGGATTATCTAGGTATTTTTTTCTTTTATAGGTCCATTTATGGATAATGTCAGCCCCCAGCCCCCCCGCGTCCCCCCAGTGATACTAAGGTAACTGATGTATGGTCATCGCTTTAAGGAACATTAGTACAATAGAATGCTAGAGTCAAAAAGGCAGCTGTACCGCATACTCCGCTATAGGTAGGTCATCTCTGTTTTCATTTTCCTTTTAAAATAATTTACCCCGCTTTTTTCTTGAGAAGATCTCTAAGTTCTCTGGAGATCTGAAGAACTGATATCTTTTCTGAGTTCCTGGCGCAGTGTTCTAAGTCCTTGCACCGGAAGCGCAGCCGCTTGTCTTGGGTTGCCTTGCCAGGCTCTGGGTATGGGCTTTGATTCTGAGCATTCAGGACCTGAGGTTCTTTCTCTTTTTCTCTCCCCCAACCTTGCTATGACTGCTCTTCTGTTGATCGATGTAATAAGCTCTCCACCTTCACTTTCACTCATCAGAGATTCTCTTCTCCATTACACTCTTGCTTCTGAGTCATCATGGGTCACATTTTACCATACGGAGCCAGCTCGAAAGAGGAAAGATCATGGAGATCTTCAGTGAAGTCAAGATTTGGAAACTGGATCTAGCTTCAGTGCTTGTCTCTAGAGGCACAGGTACGTGGGCCAAGGGCCAAGTGGGTAAGGGAGCACTCTACTCACAGTCCCTGTTTCAGCACTGGTGGGCACCGATGCTTTCAGCCAGGTAGTTCAATCAACCAGGAATCAGAACGGCTGTTAGTGGCAAGTTTGGAAACTGTCGGAAGAAAGCAGGACTTCAAATACCTGGGCTGATAAGAGATACAGAGGTCTAGAGTGGCCACAGTGAAGTCAGGGGCAGTGGTGCTCACTGATGCTGAAGTAAACATTCCAGGAAGACTCTGGAGCTAGGAAAGATCTGGACTGGTAGAATAACCATTGAGAAACAAAGACGATAGTAAATTTGAGAAACAGCCAAAATCAGGTATGAGAGAAGGGGAGAGAAAACATCAGGACCAAATATAACCAGAGAGCCATATGGGAAGGGCATTTTAGGTGACAAAAATAAGCCATAAGATTTGCCATCTTGAAGCAGGAATTTATATCTTATTCTTTTGAAGGGGAGAATGAGGCTGTTCAATTAACATTCTAACTCGATCCGAGCTAGCTTACAAATTGAAAATTTTAAAAACATAATAGTGGAGGTATGTATTTCTGTTGGACAAGCTATGTTACGCTGCTAGGAACTAATGGAAAGATTGCAGTAACTTAAAACAGGGAAGACTTACTGTAATTCGCATGATAAATCCTTCACATGTTGCATGATGACCTTGCCCTCTCAGGAACCCAGGCTGATGGAGCAGGTCAATATTCCAGAAGGAGGGAGACTTATCTAAGATCTTCAAGCAGCAATTAATGGCCCAGCCTAGAATTCATACAGGACTCTTCTGTTTATGACTCATTGGCCAGAACTAGTTACATGGCTTCATTCAATCAAAAGGAACCCAGAACTTGCCCAGAAGGTGTAAAACTAGAAATATTGGATGAATAGTATTATTGTCTGTATCTTTCAGTTTTTAAAATTACTTGTAGACTTTTAAAAAATAATGAATATAAAACAAGGTTTCAAATACAAACACAGGTATACAGTTTTATGATGCGTCTCTTTTTCCATTGATGCTACGGTAACTGTGGTTTCCAAAGCCTGCATCCGAGGTTCCTCTAGCACTGTCCTGCTCCCACTCCGCATCCTTGGGTTCCGGTCTGTTTGCAAATACCCAAGAGACCAGAGGGACTTACTGACAACTACTCTATTTTCTGGTCTCATGAATGAATTTTGGGCCTTAGAACACAGCCACCCTCCTTTTTCTTCCTCCCCCCTCTTTCCTTTGCTGCCCCTCCCCACCTCTAACTATGATCATATAAATACCTCACCAAGTTTCCAATTTTTTCTGGGCTTCATCTCAAGAATATTTTTTTTCCTGCAAAGTAAAAATTCATCTGCACTTACTTATAAGTAACTGATCTTGGTTCCAGCCAAGCTGGACCCTACCAAATTTAACTTTATTTATAGTTTGGAGCTATGCATTGTACAAATACATAGAAAGCCCAAAATTAAAAAGAATAACCTTACTTGGAAATTCTACCACATATAACATATATAGAGATATCTTAAAACTATTTTATTTTAAAGAATTTGGGAGAACATATTAATACAAAAATAAACAAAAGTGTGTATTTCATTTTTAAAAAATTACCTCAATGGGCAGCATAATCAATCTGAAGTAAACATCTGACTTCTATAAAGCATGCCAATTGGATGTAGAATTTTAGTCCATTGTGCAACTAAAAAAAATAGAAAAGTAAGCTTAACATTTGATAGATCCAAGGTCTGTTTGCAGCCTCAATGTCAAGTAAAATAGAATATCACTCACTTAGGTCCTATAACCTTAAATTTTCATGACACTAGAAATATGCAAATAAGCCAATCCGCTTCACAGATAAAAACCTTGGAGTCAGATGGGGGGTATCTGCAGCACTAAGCAATGCTCAGAAACAAGACAAAAGAGAGACTTTTGCACATTTTATAAATTAAAAACATTTATGCCTAGTAAGTATATGTTTTGTGAGTGGTGAATTCCTGTCATTTTCAGCTTCATAAAAAAACAAAGATACATTTATGAAGTAGAAATTTTGTTTCCTCCCACACTTGTGTATGTCATGCACAGAAAATGAGAAAGCTCTTCTTGCTCTGCCATCATAATTCATACAATGCGAATAAACTGGTTTGGCATTTTAAAACATCTGAGAAAGAGCGGCATGGATTTAAATGCCCCTAAGATTACATTGTGGGTCAGCTATGTGTTTTAGCTTTCTTCTGCTTTGAATGAGGCTAATTTAGAGAAAAATGTGTTTATTCATCCACAGGGTAATAATCAATGGGGTGCTTTCTGTTATTACACAATTATATAATCAAGTGATAATAATTATGTAAAGTGGCTAATTATTTTCATGATCACTTCAGAATAAGCATTCTAGGAACCTGCATCCACTTCCTTAAAATACGTAGAAGTCTAATTTTATAAACTATCAGCAAAACCATTTCTTTTCTTTCAACTCTGGGAAGTACATCTGTTTCTCTTTGCCCTCTGAGTATCCGCACTAACTTGGTCATTCCCCATTCTTCAAACTGACAGGGACCAGAGGGAAAGCCAGCTGGGGACCCGAATAAGAGGTGTGTACCTGGAAACTAATTAAGCTTGATTTATTTCTTTTGGCAGCACTTTGCATTTCTTTTTCAATGTTTTATTTAAAACTTGATTGCTTAAATAGCAATAAACAAGCAACTAAGCAGAACCCAGCTGATAAAGATATTGAATTTTACCTATTTATCATCAATGGGATACATGATTTATGGTTCACTGAATCATCACCTGTCTACTCAGATGAAACCATCAACAAAATGAAAAGACAACCCACTGAATAATAGAAGATTTTTGCCAATGACACACCTGATAATGTCCAAAATTTATAAAATTTATGCAACTCAACCGCAGAAAAAACAAACACTCCAATTAAAAAATGGGCAAAAGATCTGAATAGACACTTCTCCGAAGAGGACATACAGATGGTCAATAGACATATGAAAAGATGCTCAACAACACTAATCATCAGAGAAATGAAAATTAAACCCACAATTAGATATCACCTCACACTGGTGAGAATGGCTATTATCAATAAATCAACAAACAATGTGTTGGCAAGGAGGTGGAGAAAAAGGAATGCTTGTGCATTGTTGGTAGGAATGCAGAACGGTGCCACCACTGTGGAAAGCAGTATGGAGTTTCCTCAGAAAAGTAAAAATGGAACTGCGTTATAACCCAGTGATTTCCCTTCTGGGAACAGATCCAAAGAAAACTGAAACAGTAATTCAAAAGAATATAAGCACCCCTATGTTCATTGCAGCATTATTTACAATAGCCAAGATTTGGAAGCAGCCCAAGTGCCCATCAGTAGACGAGTAGATAAAAAACAAACAAACTGTGGTACATTTAGACAATGGAAAAAAAGAAGAAAATCTTACCTTAAGATATAGCATCAATAGACCTGGAGAGTATTATGCTAAGTGAGTTAAGCCAGTCAGAGAAAGACAAATACCATAAGATTTCACTTATATGTGGAGTCTAATGAACAAAATAAACAACAAAATAGAAATGGACTCATAGATACAGAAAACAAACTGACAGCTGCCAGGGGGGTGAGGCTTGGGGGACTCGGTGAAAAAGGTGAAGGGAACCCTAGTTGGGTGGACCAGTTAGTTGGAGCATCATCTAATACACCAAAAGATTGTGGGTTCGAGCCTCAGTCAGGGCACATACCTAGGTTGCCCTTTTGGCCCCTGGTTGGGGTGCATACAGAAGGCAACCAATAGATAGTTGCCTGTCATATTGATGTTTCTCTCTCTCTCTGTCTCTCTCTCTCTCTCTTTCTCTTCCTCTCTCTCTCTCTTCCTCTCTTTCTCAAATCAATAAATATCTGCTTGCGTGAGGATTTAAAAAAAAGAAAAGGTAAAAGGATTGGGTAAGAAAAAAGAAAACTCATATACATAGACCACAGTATGGTAATTACAAGAGGGAAATGGGGGTGGGTGGAGGAAGAAGAGGATATAAGGGAGATAAATGGTGAAAGAAATGGACTTGACTTTGGATGGTGAACACACAACACAATATACAGATGATGTATTATAGAATTGTACACTTGAAAACTATATAATTTCATTAACCAATGTTGACCCAATAAATTCAATAAAAATTTTTTAAAAGTTTAAACTGGAAGATAAATAATAACTAAGTAAATAAATACATACATACATACATACATAAGTTTACTTCAGGTACCACACTTAGGGGATTTCTGATTTTTGATCAAAGAAACAAAGTTAGAATTTTCTTCCTTCAAATTTTAGTTTCAATCCCACCTTCACCATTAAACCCTCTGTGCTTACTTCATCTAGATGAGTTTTTTACTCTGTCTGAAACACTGATGCTGAGTTTATAGTTTTCTTATAACACTTATAACACATGACTGCTGCTTGAATAATACTTGGACACTGTTCACTGGAGTCAGAGTAAGTCCCCAGCGAAGCAACTCCTGTTAATGGTCATTAGCTTCGGTTCCCTTATATGCAAGTAGGAAAGGTGACTTCCAAATTGCTGTGGCATCCAACCTTGACAAGGTAAATAACAGAGCTTCCTAAACTGTAGATGTTAGCACAGAAATCGCACTTGTGCCCTTAAAAGTGTAATGATCATCCTATTATCCTTGTGTCCTCCAAGAGAACTGATACCCAACACCTTAGCTTAGTTAATAAAGAAAAGAACCTATGACTGAATTAATTAATTGACTGATGTATCAGTGTAAGAAATAGATGTTCTTAAGAAGGGATCCAGAAGGAAAACCAGTGACTAAACAATAGAAGAAGGAGAGGAAAGGAGAAAAGCAAAAACTAGGAACGAGGAGGGCCCTGACTTCCATTTCAGGAGACACCGCCATGGTGCCTTTTTTTCCATCCCTCTCCCTTTCTTCAGCCCTGCTTTCCTTTTTCTAGATGCTGTAGGACTCTCTACCCAACACCATGATTGTCACTTCTGCTAACATTTGCCGAGTTCTTACAATAGATTATTTCATTTAACACTGTCAATGTATACAATAAACCAATGAAGAGGACTGATGGGTGACGTTGTTTCTTCACCATACATGAGGCCACAGGGCATGAGACTAGGCTGCTAGAACTCAGTATACCTTCGCAGACCTTGCCTCTTTTGGTGACCTAGTGTCAGCACCACATAAGAAACGTTCCAGACCTTGTCCCTATTTGCAAACGAGCCTGGGAGAGTGCTTCCTCTGGCCACCCACTGAGCCCTGACCTGCTGACTATTACGAGGCTCGCCTATGACAGCTGAAAAAGCTGAGTTCAAATCTTTAATTTGCCTCTTACTTGCTGGGTAACTTTATGTTAAATAGTTAAGTCCTCTGAATCTCAATTTCCTCATCTGTAGAATGGAGATGATAATAAAATTTACCTCCGAGGGTTATTGAGTGGATTCAGTTTGGTAGCTTACATAAAGCACTGACACATAGAACAGGCTCTGTGAGTGGGACCCTCTACCTGACTCTCACTGGTGCTCCTCTTATATCTGACACGCTCTGCTTTGGTTTGTTGTAAATTTTGCATGTGACTGGGCCTCTTCTTTCTTCTTGGGGGTACCCAGGAGAAAGTATGATCTTGTTACATGATCTGTCATCATTCAAACAAATGTCTTTTTGCGTCTGTTAATTTTCTTACTACAGATGTAAACAACAGAAATCTTTTCTATCTTTATTTTTGCTAAAAATTAATTCCTCTTCCCACATTTTCCTCCTTGGAAAGAAATCTGCTCTCTTAGTTTACATATTTTATTCTAACCAACTGTTCTTGAACACAATGAAAATCTCAGATCATGTAATTTTTTCTCAATTTTGTTGTTTATTCACATTTCCAATCCATTCTTACCTTATTATTCTTAATGATATCCTATGCAACAGGACTTTTTTCCCTTATATTTTTGAAAGAGAAAATCATCAGCCATATAAAATAGTTTCTTCCTTCAAATAAACAACTTTCAATTAATGGCATTTTTAGGATTTTTGAGGTGGTTGAAGCCAACTCTGAATATACATGTATTTCAGCCAGGAAAACCTCACATACTTCTTCCAGCTTGCTTAATGAAAATTCTGACCACTCTGGTCAGTGTGGGTCAGTTAGTTGGTATCATCTAGAAACCAAAAAGTTGCAGGTTCGATTCCCTGCCCAGGCACGGTCAAGTGTAATCCGCAGTCTGGATGCATATGATCCCAGGTCCAGGCACATGTGAGAGGCAACCAATCAATGCTCTCTCGTATGGTTGTTTCTCTCTCTCCCTTCTGTTTTCTCTAAAAGCAATGAAAAAAGTGCCTTTGGGTGAGGATAGAAAAGAAAAAAAAAGAAAAAACCCAACCTTACCTTTGGACTACAGAGGAAAGATAAGAATAAGAACGTTATCAAAATTTAGAGAAACCTTATCCTGACCCAAAAGCTCAGTGAGGTAAATTCATATTTAAGATTGAGACCAGTAGGAAGGTAGTATTGGTCACAGGTTTTCTTGAAGTTTACCCAATCCTCATTCAGATGAGTCAAGTGATGCCACTCGTGAGACTGGAGCTCTAGGTAGCATTGTCAACATCAAAGAACACCACGCATTTTATGTTAGTCCTCCATTGTTATCAGTAAGATTAGGCTTGGAAAGCAACACCAGTTTCTAGAGCAGAGGTCAGCAACTATGGACTATGGACCAAAATGAGATGAGTACCTGTTTTTTAAATAAAATGTAATTTGAACGAAGACACACTCATTTGTTCATGTGTTGCCTATGTCTTCTCTCATGCTAAACTGGCAAAATTGAGTAATTGCAAAAGAGACTATATAAGCACAAAATCTAAACTATCTTCTATCCGGTCCTTTGCTGAAGAAGCTTGGAGGCCCCTCATCTAAAGTAAGTTCCTCCAGTCACATGAAAAGTGCACGTCAGCATCAGCAGGAGGAAAAATGCTCACTGAAATAAAGTTGCTCTTCTGAGCCCTGAATTTCGAATAATGAGCTGGTTGCTGATGGTCAGGAATGTGGACGTGCCTTGTATTTTTCCTTTGGTGACAGAACTCAGCCTACACCTATTCTCCATGCCAGTCCCCAGCCACTGGATCAATTGCTTTATATCAGAAATGAATTTAAATGACCACAAAGCCCTGCTTTCTGCAGCATCGCCTCTCACGACATACTTTTTCCCTTTCATTCCCTGATTTCTGTCCAATCCTTCAGGGATGTCTAGACTCCCAGGCTCCACCTTCCCTGCTCAGGGTCATTCAGGTCCTCCTGACCCCAGTTCTAACAAAGGGGAACCACTGATCTATGTCACTTAGTTCCATTGCTGATAGAAATCCTATTATCCCAGTGCTACTTTCCACTGTTGTCTTTAGATGTAGGTACACAGCTTTGCAGTCATGATTAATGTGAAGGTTGAGCAAGTACATTTGTTTACTCACCAATGGGGAGCTCAGGTGGAGAGATAAGCCTTTACATATATGGTATCTGCACTCATGGACACATTTTTTTGTTTTTGTTTTTGTTTTTTCATCTCCTTCTGACAATCGCTGCAATTCTTCTGTGTTCATTCCCTGTGAGTTGAAGGGGAAACTTAGGCATAGGACCACTCCTGGCAACATAGCAGCTCACGCTGAATTTTGCAGCAGCAGTGAACTTTTGTAGTGTAAAATGGCGAGAGACCCTCCTAAGAGTGAACTCTTATAAACAAGCCTGCTGGTGTGACTCCGTTGGAGTGTCCTCCCCTAAGCTGAAAGGTCACGGTCAGGGCACATACCTAAGCTGTGGGTCTGATCCCCCAGGCTGCGGAGCAAATGGGAGGCAACCAAACACTGTTTCTCTCTGGTGTTAATGTTTCTCTCCCTGTCTCCCTCCCTTCCCCTCTTTCTGAAATCAACAAGCATGTCCTCGAGTGAGGATTAAAAAAAATAAAAAGCCTATTTCACTAATAAACTAACTGATGTTTGATTGGATAATGACGAGGTGATAGAAACTTCACAATTAAAAATAGAGAAAGGGGTTAAAAAGAAATGAGCACTTTAAAAGTGTCTTGAAATTACATTGGTTTAAAAACATAAACCTGGAGGTAGAGTTAACACACCACACTGAAATCAATTATACCCTCTGCCTAAAACCACAGGCGTGTATATCAGATCCCTTACCTCGTCTTTCTAACACCCTTCTGGCCCTGTAGGACATCAGTTTCTAAGGCACAGTGGCACCAAATAGCATGTGGATCCTACCTCCTTGGTCTAAGACTGACTATTCACACAGTTTATCACATGTCTGAGAGCACAAAGGCCGAACAAGACATGCAGGCCTTGTTTACAGGTCCATAGGCTCCTGTTCCGTTACAGTTCAGATAGATACCAGCACGTACTTCAGTAAAGTCAAACTGGCCACTGTGAGTGAGTGAGTGAGGGTCAATGTGGGCTGGTGCGAAGGCTGTGTTTGTGCATAAAACCCATGAAGAGCATGACAACAGTGATGACAGAGATGGTAACTAACACTTATTGACTATTGCCTCTGTGACAGATGCTGTGCTAAGGGTATTGCCTGTGATACCTAGTGTGATACTCATAACCCCCCTTTAAGGAAGGTGCTATCAGTAACCCCCAAGTTAAAGTGGCAACCAAGGCCACCAGAATGTGATGGCCCTGTGTACTTTTTTCTTAAGCCTTTTTTTCTAAAGCCTTCCTTTGTACATGTATTGCTTACTTTTTCACTTAAAAGGCCACAGGTGACATGCAGAAGAGCAGGCTTTCTAATGATGCCTTAACATCTCACACAAATTTGAATCTGTACTTTTTCACATCTCTGTTTCCTTTCCAAATGTACCCCAGGAATAATGTTATTGGAGCATGCAGAGAGGAACCCATCATCTAACTCCAACTTTGTGATTAATAATAATAAAGAAGGAGAATTTCATCAGCTCTGGAAAGGTTAACACATAGCTATCTGAAGAACTTAGAAATATATTTTCATAGGAGCTCTGATACGATGGGGTGAGAGATTTGCTCTGTTTCAATTTACACAGTCCGTATTCCATATACATGCAAAAGATAAAAACATTAGAAACTGGGAGTATCAGGAGTCTGAAGTTTCCAGATCTTGGCAGTAAATTACATGAACTTTGATTTAAAGCATGATTATATCAAGTCCTGACTCTACACTGCTTACTACATGATGGACTTGTCTTTATTCTTCCTGATTCTCAGATCTCTCCTCTGTAAAATGGGAAGTTTTGATTGTGAAGTTTTCATGTGATAATGTAACAGT
Source organism: Mormoops blainvillei (assembly GCA_004026545.1). Taxonomy (NCBI): domain Eukaryota; kingdom Metazoa; phylum Chordata; class Mammalia; order Chiroptera; family Mormoopidae; genus Mormoops; species Mormoops blainvillei. Next base: position 96,923 of record PVJD01005437.1, read on the forward strand.
CAGTACAAGGCTCAGCATACAGTGGAAACTCACTTAACCATAGTCACTAATTTAACCAGAGTTATTACACTTCATATTTATAATATGCCCTAACACTACTTTTCTGTTTTCTAAAATGTAGTGTATGTATGTGTGAACTCCTGGTTTAACCAGATAAGTGTTGTTAAATTTTGTTTTGTTTGCTTTTCAACATTGTTCTAAAATTTCTGCTTCAGTGGTTTCAGTACATAATTAAATCTTTCTTTTGTCATTGAGTTTCTCACAGGGCTCTAGGGATGCTTATCTGAGTTTTATTTCTCATTGTTGTACACTGGAGACGATCATAGAAAAGATTAGATTTGAATATCTTCCAAACTAATGCAAAATTATTGAATTTTACATTTCTCGTTAAATCCCAAATACCGATTTGTTCGCAACTGAACTAATTCAGCAGGTATTGTAGGAATTCTTCATATATCTTAAGCCCATACTGGCATTATAATTGGTATAAATAAATACATATACACACACATAAACATACATACATAACTAACTAAATAAATCAATCAAACACCCAATTTCTGCCTGGCAGAACTCTAACTTCAGGTGGATACTTTTTCCCTCAATTAAGGAGAGTGTACATTTACAGCAAACCATTGAACTGGGAGGACAAAAATTCAGCTCGTCTCTTACCGGTACATTACACTAAATGAGGCCCTAAGGGTCCTCAGGGATCACCCCTGCCGGCCAAAGGATGTGATTTGGTATAGCAGTGGTTCCCAAGTCTGAGAGTGCCTTAGCATGGCCAAGAGAGCTTCTTAAAATACGTATTTCCGAGAGTCGCCTCCAGATTTCTGTTTCATTAAGGTACGATAAGACTTTGTAACTCTAACAAGTTCCCAGATACGTTAAGAGCACTGGTCCAGTGACCGCATTTTGAGAATAACCACATGCTGTGAACAGATAAAATATTCCTAGCTCTGTGGGGTTTATCTTTCATAAGAACTATCACTTTAACAACTAAGTGGGTCTTTGTTTTTAATAATACACTTTTCTATTCCTCCAAAATCTGAGCACTGCCTGAGATTCATTCTTTATGTCTTTGTTTTCCCTTCTCTCTTGCCGAACAGCCTCCAGTCTGTTTTGTTCATCTCTATGCAGTTGGCTCTCATGTGTCCACTTCTAGTTCTCACATCCCTCATGAGATCTAGATCCAGAACTTCACATATTCTTATTAACAAGAATTCGCGGAACAAGTAAACAAATGAATGAATAAATAGATGGATGAGTGGATGTGCAATGCCTCAAGAACTAATTAAAGAACCAGAACTTCAGCTGAAGTTCTCTTGGCTCTAATTCCCTGCTGTTAAGCCAAATTAACTATAGAAATACATACTCTATAACTCTGTGATATTTAATGAAAACAGGGATATGGGGAAAGAGGTGGGGAAGGGTGAAACTGATCTGCAATCGCTCTAATTTGGGAAACAAGCAGATCTGTGACTGAAAAATTGCCACAATGGGGTATGGGTGAGCTGTAGGAGGCTGATTTATCTCTCTGCCTTTTTCGCCCCGGATTCCCAATAGTAGCTGCAGTTTACATGAACCACTTACCTTAAAATATGCTTTTTCTAATTGCTGCTACTTCCTGGAGAAATGATAGAGATTAGCACTGTCATTAAAAATTTTAAAGATGTGGGCTTGATAGTTTCTAGCACATGCCCATTAAATTTGTCTCTTTAAACCTCTCCTTTGTGCCTCAGAGTTATATTAATTTACCTTGCCTCAGTCATAATACAGTTTCTAGGAACCTTGATTGCTTTGACATTCCAAAGAATATTGCTGGGTTTATTATACTGATAATGACATGCAATTATGAACCTGGTGAGTACAAATTGATATGTATACTAGATTTCCTACTAAACACATGTGTCTCAGAGAGCAGAAGAAAAATAGCCAAAAATACTTAGAGCATTGCCTGAGGTAAATTTTTAGCGGCCCAGTGCTGTTAGGTCATTCTATGCTGTCCTTCCAAGATAAGGGAGGGGACATCCTTTCACTTTGCGATGTGAATAACAAGCCATGCCTTAGAGCCTGAGGTCTACCTTTCTGAGCAGCAAACCAAGGCAGAAATGGCACAATAAAGATGTGTGGAACTGTTAGTACCCAATGGGTTGAACTTTAACCAGTGGAACAGGACGGGTCAGAAGGAGCTGAGCAGGTAAATTCTTCCTCTTCTGTCTCTAATGTGATTTCTCTGAAGTGCTGCCAGAGAGAATATACACGCTAAAAATAAAAAAGCCGACGGAGACTCCTGCTGGTCTTTTGGATTTGGAGCTCATAACGGAGCAGTGGCCAGTGCTGTCATGTGATACACGGTGATGCTTTGCATCTCTCCTGACCTCAGCTTCTTTTTCACTCGCCCCCGCAGTCCTGAACTGGTGTCTTCTAAATAAATCGTTAGCATGTTAATTCTTGTCTTAATTTCTTCATACTAGAAGATCCAGCTGTACTACTAATCATGCAGGCTTTATACCAGAAATGTAAGAATGATTTGACATCAGGATATTTATCCCATTTACAAAATTGATTATAAAAGAGAAAAAGCTCATGATTATCTCAAGAAAATAATTTTATGAAGTTTAACACCTATTTAGGTTTTTATGTGAGATTTTTAGAAATGGAAATAATTTTTTAACTTGATAAAAATTATGGACAAAGTCTAGGGTGAACATTACTCTGAAAAGGGAAACTTTGCACATCCTTTAAAATCAGGAAAAGACAATGGTGCTCAATATCTACGTGCACTATCGTTGTGAGCATTTAACTCAGTACAAAGAGTTGGGTCCAATGCCATAAAACAAAATGAAAATAAAGGCAAAGCAAAAAGAGAGAGAGAAGAAGAAGGAGAGAGGGATGGAGTGGGAGGGAGAGAGGGAAGAGGAAAAGAGAAGTTAGAATTACTTGTTGATGATATAATCATTTCTAGAGAAGAATTATTAGACATACCATTAGAACATAATTGTTCTCCCAGGTTGTCAGTACAAACTTAACTTATAAAAATGGTGCTCTCTAGTCCCAAAACCAACTATAGTAGCAAAAATAAATAAGTATATAATAATTGAATGAATGCATGATCTTAACATTAAAAAAGAATGATGAGAATTACAAAAGAAAAATATCAAAAAATAGAGGGTTATACCACATCAATCGAAGAGATGATAATCTTTTAATGTTATCCATTTAGTCCTCAAACTATAACTCAGTGTAATCATAATTAATATTCTAGCTGAATTTTTTACACATTTTTATTCTAAAAATTTATATGGAAATATGTAAGTTCTACAAATAGCAAAGGAAGACAACTAATACTGCTGGATATTTAGGCATATAAAGACATAATAACAGAAACCAAATGGTACTTATCCAAGAACAGTGAACACAGCAATGGAAGAGAATAGAAAACCAAGAAATCGACCTATGTTTAAAAATGAAATATGTGATAAAGATGGAATCACAAGTTAAAGGTAGGTTATTTAGTAAATAAGTCATGGAAAACTATTTCACAGAGTAGAATATATAAAAAACATCTAAATATAAAAGTAAAATTATGGAATTAATAAAAAATATACAATAATGTTGGGTTGAGGTGAGAGATGTCTTCATAACAAGAACAAAACTAGAAGATAAAATTTTAGTTTCTATTAACTTATTAAAACTATAGGCAAAATGAATAGAAATATGTAGATTTGAAGAGGATACATACAATCTCTAAAACTGTCTAAAAAGAGTATTATCTAAAACAAACACTAATATATAGTCACTAGCTATGGATGGCTATTTAAATTTGAATTTAAATCAGTTAAATAGAATTACATTTCCTCAGTTGCACTAACCACATTTTAAGTGCTCCCTAGCCACACGAGGTTAGAGGGTATCATATTTAATAGTGCAGAGAGAGAGCATTTCCATTATCACAGAAACTTCTATGCAACAGGAGATCTAGAATATACCAAATGCTCATGCAAATCAATAAGAAAAGGCTGGAAACTCAAACAAAACAAGCAATTCATAGATAGGGAAATCTAAATGATTTGCAGGATTTGAACATATGCTCAGTCTCAGTGAAACTGCAAGAAGAAAATTAAAACAAAATACCAATTTAGACACAGTAGACTGACAAAAATTTTAAAGTGGATAACAACAAATCTCAGTGATAATTTGGAAAAATAAGGACTTTCATGTAGCGTTGGTGAAAGTGTGAACTAGCACAACCTTTGTGGAAAGCGATTAGCAACATTAAGTAAAATTAAGAATGTCTATGTCCCAGCATTCACACACTTAATTCACACACTAGAGGAATCCTGCAGCCTGAGAAACAAACAGTCATGGTCCTGGACCTTCCTTCTCTTGTTTTGAGCTGGTTCAGCAACTTGTCATACTACAGCGAAAGAAGCGTGTGCTTTCTTCACTGGTTGGCTCTAGAAGTTCTGCTTCTCTACTCAGATTCCACTAGTAGACTTTACTTGCCTCAATTCTATAAATATGTAGCACATCACCAAGGTGGGCCTCTCTGGAACGCTAGCCATGCTGCAGATAGACTACCTGCACAAGACCTGAGCTGCGGGGCCGTGGGAGATCACGAGACTGTGTTCTCTCCGCTTCTACACTTGTTAAGGGCTTCCCAAATGAACTCCAGATGATATCTTCATTGCATGGTCCTGTAAGTGTGTGTCTGTGACATTTCTTAATAAACTAGGTCTATGTAGAGATTTGTGGGAAGATATCTGTTTGTGTTTTCAGAGTGGTAGAAGCAATATTAGTGCCTACTACTAGGGGAAATAGATAAGAAAAATGAGATATATCCATAATGTTATCTTGCTGCAGTCAGAAGCAAGACACTGTTTGTCCTTACTGTTCACTTATAGGTCTTAAAAATAGTATTGAATCAAAATAGTAAGAAGAAAAATAAGTTTTGATAGCTCATAGAATTATATACATTAAACCCATATACATACTCCTGCATATTTTATAAGATTACATGTATATTAAAAACACATATCAAACAGTTTTGAGTAAGCAGTGTCAGAACACCAGATTACGGTTTAGAGATAAAAAGAAAAAAGAAATTAAATTATGAAAAAGAAGCTTTACACAGACTTATGATTTTAATGGCATGATAAAAAGAGTATGCAAAACCCAACTGTTTGTTCATAAGGTATCCAAAAAACATGGACATAAAAATAATTTTTATAATAACTTAATGATAATTAGTAAAGCAATCAAGTGAATGATACAAAGGTTAATCGAAGAAGACTCTGAGCCTCCAATCCTGTGAGTTTTAAAGTAGCTAGGAAAAGAATAACACAGTTGAGAGTGACAGAGAAATTGGTAAGAGGAGACGATTTGAGTGAATAAGAGTCATTTCTGTTTTATACATACTGTACATGGCATACTGTTACAACATCCTAAAGAAAATGGAAACACAATTTTTATTTAAAAAGAAAATTATACTTTTGAAACTATGCAAATGGAGAATTTCATAAACTCCAGATTATTGAATTTGTTGTTCTATTGATAAAGAAGACAATAAAAAGATAATGAGCTTGAGTAAAATGACTGCTAGATGAGAAGCAAAGGTGGGAGTACAAATGGAAAGGAAGCTGAGTGAGAGGCCCAAGGGAGAAGCGGCATTAAAACAGGAACATGAAGCTATATAGCTTCCAAAGTAAGCTGTGTGTCTGTGTGTGTGTCTGTGTGTGTGCGTACTGTGTTTTTAACTTTCATGTGAGGAAACCAAATAGCCTTCTGAGTGTTATGGTTGCAATAGAACAACATTTTTCTGAGTACGCTTTTCCTCTGGATTGTAAGAATGATAGATCTTTTAACTTGGGATGAAATGTTTTTAGACATATATCCTTTGTGTCTCACATTTGGAGAGAGATGTAATGTTAGATGTTAGATAAACATAGCCTCCTCCCAGATCTAGACTAAGGCAGTGTTGTAGCATTATTTTAAGCCCGTTTTCCCAATGTATAATATGAAATTACCTGGTCATGTTAAGGTAGGATCTTCTTCTAGCCCATGTCTGGTTTTCTAATACTAAATTGGAGCCACCGCCTCCAACCTGCACTGCTACTAGGATTCTAAAAATTCTACTTAAGTACAATTGCTTTCAGGATACAATGGGACATCAAAAGTTTTGTCACAGTTTTTGAAACAAATAAAGGAAAAGGACACCAATGTGTCTTGGTAATATCAAAAGCAGAACTCAAGTGTTTAAGGACAGTCACCAAGTTCTTCGATTGTCATAAGCTTTAGGTCCATAGTCAGGATACAGATAGGGGTATGATCAATATATTCCACCTTTTTCAGGATGGCAAATACACTGTTCTTCTGGCTCCCAGAGTCAAGTGAATGGTGGTATTTATATTCACCAAGGCAGCTCTAATGATTTTGGACTTACAGAAAATTTTTCCTTTGTTCTTCCATTACTCTTGTTATTTTAAGGTTTGGAATATGTTATTATGAACTTTTTAAAACAGTACGTATTTTACGCATATGCAAAAAGAGCTGCCAACCAGGCACAGTTTTAAACCTGATTCCAATGTTAGAAAATGAGGTCCTTGAGTTCAGTGGCGATGCCGATTTTGGAATTATCAGCGCAGAGGTAGTACTTTCAGTATGGTGGCAGACAGAATTCTAAGAGCATCCCTTGTGATTATATTATGCGGGTCTAACTTAGTCAGCTAAGCCCTTTACAATGAAGCTTAGAGATGAGAAACTCAAAGCAGAGAGGCTTTCCTTCTGCTACCAGCTCTGAAATGACACGAGTCCTGATAGCCACAAGAAAATGAAATCCGTCAACGACCTGAGAGAGATTGAAAGAGACGCCAAGAGTCAGATGATACTGCAGCCCTGACGGACAATTTGATTTCAGCCTTGGGAGACCCTGAGCAGAGGATCCAGCTATGCTGTGGCCAGACTCCTGACCCATGGAGACTATGATAATAATAGGTGTTGCTTTAAGCTGCTAAGGTGTGGTGATCTGTTACATAGCAATAGAAAACATTGTAGATGGGTAACCTGCCTGTGGGAGCCAGTAGGCAGGAAGACAGAAACAGGTCAAGAACAATATCATAGAACTTAAGGAAAAAAGAGACCCAGGGATGAAAGGTGGTTAAGTTCAAAATGCTGCAGAGATATAAAGATGAATGCAAACTGAATCTGACAAAGTCATCACAAGGAAGGTCATTGATACTTCAGGATCCAAAAGCTCTACTTGCCAATTTCCAGTCAAAAAGAATCATGCCACCTGCAACCTTGAGCTCCATCACCAGCAGTGGCCTGGAGTGTGGAATAACAATCAAATTCATAAGATACAAAAGGCTACACCCAATGCAACTTTACTTAGCTTAATTGAAAAAAGGATACATATCAGGCCATAACAAATTGTGGGCAACACAGGATGACTCAAAAGCGCAATGGCCAATGTCTAAAACAATCCCTCCGCACTCATGCCCTGATTGGTGTGTCTCAGTGGATTGAGCGCCGACCTGAGGACCAAAGGGTCTCCAGTTTGCTTTCCAGTCAGGGCACGTGCCTGGGTTGCCGGCAAGGTCCCCAGCAGGAGTGGGTGAGAGGGAACCACACATCGATGTTTATCTCCCTTTCTCCTTCCCTTCCTTACTCTCGAAAAATAAATAAATAAAATCTTTAAAAAAAAATCCCTCCACACTCAGCACCCACATGGACATAACAGAAAAGGTTGAGTGGCGGTGGGCTGCTTTCCTCTGGGAAGATGAAACTTCCGGGGTCTTTGCAGCTTTTCTGCATTGCTAGTCACACACCTCCTTCAAGGGCAACCTAACAGCACACAGTCTCCAGGGCAGCGGAACATCATCACCGCCAGTTACTGATTACTCAGTAATCTGTGTTCACAGAGAGATAGAGGTGTTTGTCCATTGCACAGTAACGCTGATCATGTTCTCATTTATTTTAATTCTGGAATACTCCTGTGAAATCTTTGAGTTAATGTTGCAAGAGATTTGACTGACGCAAAATCCTCAGACTAGAGGAAATGTCATTCGCCAGCCTTTCCTTCTGCCACTCCAAACAGAGGCGACACTCGTCACAAATCAGTGCCTGGATGCTTTCTCTGGAAACTCCCCTCCACCCACACCCCAGTCTGTTTTTCTATTCCTGTTTATTCCTTAAAAATATCAGGCTCTATCTCTTCGACGTTCTCTGCCTCCTTAGCTTCAGCTGGATAACTACTCTGATCCACTTAATTTCCAGGATCTTCTCTTATACCATCACACACAGCCTGCATTTATAGTAGCCAGTGTTTTCAGTTCAAAATGTGTACACATTTATTCTGTCCCGATGTCGAGCTCTGCTCTCCAGCCTCCAGAGGGTAGTCACGGCGGTAACAACAGTAGGAACTCTGATGCACAGCCATACTGCAGATGTTGCCTCGTGTGAGGAAATGATATTACTGTGGAAAATAATCACAAACTTGGGAAAACAACTCACCCAGTACAGCTCGGACCTTTCCTGAAAAAGCTACAAGATTATTTGACTTTAATCTCACTTTAAAACCGTGAATTATAAATGACACACACTTTGGGAGATGGTTCTGGTAGGCGGTAAGATGACATTACCTTCTAACTACCTTCAGGAGGGCAGTTCTTGGCTAATCCCAAGAACTAAGAAATAATAAATCTTCTTCCTCTGTTTATTACTTTCATGATACACAATCTCACACACACATATACACATACACTATATACATATTCACACGTAGTCTGACACACATACGTATAATGTCTCATTGTCCATCCTACAAATAATTTGTCATGATCTCACCCTCCTCACAACGCTTTCCTCCAAAATAATAAAGGGAACAGAATAGACCTTCCTTAATTTTTGCAATCACTAGATAGGAGAAATCTGGGTCGAAGGCATATACCAGATAAAGACTTCTCCAGGCTCACCTCAGACTGAGACAGCTCTCCACCAAGGTAACCCAGAAAGCTACAGTGTTACCTCAGCCAGCAGAAAAGTCAAACAAAATGCCAGGTTCCCATTTCAGTTCTGCTCTCTTAAGGAAATAATTCCAACATAATAGGAACTTGCCCAACTATTGTGTTGGCCCAAAACTTCGTTCGAATTTTTCCACACACTGGCTCTAGTAGTTGTCTTTAATTTCACTTGAAACAATTTTGTTATATTATTTTGTGACAGCTGTGATATCAGTGTGCATTTAAAAAACTTATCAAAATTGATGAATTTCTATGTAGCCATTTTAATATTGGAGATGGAAGAAAATAAGCAACATTTTTGGCATACTATACTTTATTGTTTCAAGAAAGGTAAAAATGAAACTGAAATATAAAAAATGATTTGTGCGGGTAAAGGGAGGTGCTGTGACTGACTGAACGTGTCAGAATGGTTTTCCAAGTTTTGTGCTGGAGATTTCCCGCTGGACCATGTTCCACACCCAACTCGGTAGATCAGCTGAGGCTGATAGCGATCAGACCAAGACATTAATTGAGAACAATCAGTGTTATACCATGTGGCAGATGGCCAACATACTCAAGATATCCAAATCAATAAAGTTACTGGTGAGAATGAAAAATGTACCTTTATTTTACGGAAAAAACTAAATGAACTTTTTGGCCAACCCAATATATATGCATTGTTTACAAACAATGTATACTTTATCTGTCAAATACAGTGTTCAGGATGTTGTTTGTTGTGAACCTTTTTGAATCCACCAGCACTCTGTTCCATCTTTGTTCGTTTTATACTACTCCTGGTCTCATGTTTTGGAGTTTGACTTTGGGTCTTGTCTTTATCGGCTGTCTTCCAAAGTGACTGGCGTCTCTGACCCAAGTCTAACGAACTACATTTCCACCTGACTCTGAAATATTCCCCATCTTCTCGCATTAGAGTTACTCTCTATGTGGCTTGAAACCCTGAAATTTTCCTTTCTTTGATCATGTGCCCAGTTAAGCTTTAGAGCCTGTACATTTGACATGCGGTGAACTTTGAAAAAGTAATTTTCATAAAGAGATTGATAACACAGAGAGTAAGTTGCAGAGGAGAAGCTGAATGATAAAGGGGTTAGAAGGAGTAGGTGTGGGCCACCTATCCCAGAAGAATGGCATGAAAAAGAAGAAAAGAATTAGGGTCAAACCTATAGGGTCAAAGACGCATCAGTCATGACAATAGTAGCTTCCATTTGTGGGTGGTTTCTTTACATTAACCACTCTGCGAACAAATTTCACTAAATCCTCAGTAACGTTTTGAAACAGATTTTACTAATTACCTTTTATAGATGAGAAAACTATGGTTAAAACCTGTTAATTTACTTGTCTTTAATCTCTCAGTTAATAAGTATTAGTGCAAGATTTGAACTCAGGCTTGTATCTGCAAAGCTCATAAAATTGACAAGCAATATAACTAAATTTTAATAAATATAAAATTTAGTAAATCAATATGTTTAATCGAGATATTCTGCGTATGGAGATAGTCTTGAAAAATTATTATTTCTCTCATCTCTCCATTTAGTATACTATAATAAAATTGAAGGCAACTGGGTAGGATTTTTACATCTATGTATTATAATCAATCTAAGGCTAGTATCATGACTACTAATGAGCTTCGGCTTCCAGGAGGTGGTAGAGAAATTAAGAATGAACCTCACAATTTCTGAGATTTAGGTATTATAAAAAATGGGCCTGAGGACCAAAATAGGAAGATTAATAGAAGAAAATAGAGTTTCATTAAGAGTGCTGCTATGAAGAGTTGTCAATGAGTTATCACATACATCTACACTCACAAGTAATATATACTATATTCCCCATAGATATAATAATTCTATGAAACTCTGTAGTGTTGAAAATTGTTTTAAATACACAGTGGTCTAAAAATTTTCACAAAGTCTCTGTAGGTATTCCCATAGAGAGTAGGACTTTATAACTTGCAATAAAAAGTAGTGGAAATGATTTTATGCAACACCTTTAGCTTCACATTTTATCCCCCTGAATCCCTCTGATAGCAGGTGAAAAAGTTGAGCTAGTTTCCTTGAGGCTGGCAAGAGAGAGGCCCCAGATGCCAACCAGCACCAGCCACCAGGTATGCACGTGAGACCATGTTAGGCCATCCAACACCAGTCAATCCACCAGATGACTGTACCACATGCGTAACCATAGACAAGTCCAGTGAAGAACAGCACAGTTGGCCCAGTCTTAATTGCTGGTGAATAGAATTGTGAGCAAAACAAAGTTTGTTGTTTTATGCCACTAACATTCAGGTTAGTTTGGTACACAGCAATATATGACTGACATAATTTAGTTTCAACCTTGAACAATCTGATTTGATCTTGAAACAATTATTTCATTAAACCCTAATTAATATCTCTAAAATACACTTTCAGGAACAAGGAGGTGAAAGTTTTTATCTTAATGTCATATAAACTTAATTAGCTGCTTTAAGGAATACTATTCAAAAAGTAGAAAAGAGTTGGCTTCCTATTGAAAAAATCCTTCTCAGGAGAATGTTCTGTTGTTCTGTTCTGTTTGCATACAAGCCTAGTATCTGGAAAAGAACTGCACTTGAAGTGTTTCTCTTTCCAATGGAGAATCAGGTGCGGTCTTCACCATTGATAACTTCATAGATCTATCTGTTCCAACTTTTGAAGGCAAACTCTTTAGAAATCCAAGTAGGTATGAAATATCAGTCTTACAATCAAGGGAATTATATGTATCATTCCTTGGAAATAAACATTGAGATAGTCAAGATATAATTATTTACTTCTCTTTTGTAAATGTCCTCAAACCTCAACACTATTTTATTTTATCAGCAAGATTTATTATAAATGCCTCATCATTGAAATTAAGTAAATACTTTAAGTAAATCACTAAAAGCTACAGGGAGCTATTAATATGTCACTTGATTAAGCAACTCTCTTGGATTATTTTATCATTTTTTCCAAGATTACTTTATATTTAATTAAGACATTATCTTCCACACACTGCCATTCTCTGTGCTCCAGTAGCCTAGTCATTTCCCTCCACATCAAGGGCAGGCATATATATCTCTTGGTTTCCTACTTTTCCTTCCTTCCTTCCTTGCTTCCTTCCTCCCTTCCTTCCTACCTTCTTTCCCTCTTTCCATCCCTCCTCCTTTCCTCGATAAATAAATCAAAATATTCCAAGTTAAGAGCATTTCCATTTCTAAATAGAAATTTTGCAGCCTGTTCCAAATCCAATTTTCCATTTCAAAATGTTACTCAAAGGCTTTACTTTAATCTTTTCCAAACATAAGGCTGCTGTTTACAATGACTTTAATGTGTTAACATCTCTGCAGCAGGATTGGCTATAGTTATCAACAGGGAGGGTGTGTTTTCATCTAAATAATTTAATTTGATAGAGCACTGGACAAAACCTCATGCTTCAAAATGTCAGCCCCATCACATTAATCATTGTGTATCCATTCCATTTGATTAAGGCTTTGTGTTTTTTCAACTTAATATAAAAATTCATTTAGTTTTGGAAGGGATTAATTCATGTTAGCAACAACCTGGATTAATAGTTGAGGATATATTTGACAGCCTCAGGTGAACATCGGTTTATAGAAATAAGATATGGATAGGAGAATATTACAGAATAGAAACAAATCTTACACTTCATGCCCTGGGAAATTTTTAGGCAGTTCTACCCCTCTTCGCATTACTTCAGCCCTCTTATTCACAAATCATTTAAAAAACTGAGCCAGTTTCTGTCTAAAACATGAATTCTTACAAGATTTTCACCACATAACTTTAAGACAACACACAAAATGATTTCATGACACACCGGTAAATTAGTTTTGGTGTAAGCTTTTGATGCTGTCACAGGTGTGGAACTCTGTAGTTCAAAGCACATTTTTCTACACATACTCTCTTTCTACCAGAGAACTATGCTGTAAATATGTTCTAGGATCTTTATACTTGACATTATAAAATGTTTTGACTATGTTGGACAGCATGAAAAACCAGAAGAGAACTTGAGGGATATTAACTTGTAGATTTAAAAATATTTTCAACTGCAGTTTGGTGTTTGGGGAAGATTAGAGTAAAGTTTGTTACTAAATTTCTAAAGTTTAGGATTTGGATTTCATGCTAGAGACAGAAGCTCTCATCTCAGTCCAGGAGACTGCGAATAAAATCATTACCAAGTTTGGAAGCAAACCCTTTTGTAAGATTATGAATATGGGTATAAAAGGCAAATATAGGTTTTTCTTCAAAAGGTTAGGGCTTTCTGTCGTTGATTAAAACAGTTGAAACAATGCAAGAAAAGGTTGTAAAATGGCCGGGGACAAGTGATAAGTGTTCGATAGTGGGCTGAATTAGCAAGTGGTTCAACAAGTTTATTGGGACACTTGTCAAAGGTCAAATGAAACCTTAATTTTTAGCATTTTCTATCCTCTTAGTCTCCCTATCCAAATGTCATCTGGTATTCAAAATTCCGTTGGATCTCCTTCTTCAGAATAGCCTTCTTTGAACACTCCAGTCCACTCTGATGACCTTCCCCCTTTAACTTGAACACTACATTTATTAAACACCATTGTAGTGATCCCTACTATGAATTAATTTATAGGTATCGATCTTATCTCTAAGGACAAGAGACCCTTATGATCAGGAACTGTGTGTTGTATGTGCATGCGTGTTGTATTTTACCCACCAGGTACATTGTGCCATGAATCATTCCCTGACCCATGCATTAAATATGTTGCCCCCTGCCAAAAACATCAATGCCAGGTCAAACAGATATTTGACATTGTACCAGGCATTTAGACTCTCGACTTAACTTTCTCCCTCCACATATGTGAACAGAAAAAACTGACCCTTGCCTTCACAACAGGTTGTGAAGATTAAAAGAGACGTGTTACCTCTGGATGGTGTGGCTCAGTGGATTGAGTGCCGGCCTAAGAACCAAAGGGTCACTGGTTCTATTCTCAGCCAGGACACATGCCTGGGTTTTGGGCCAGGTCCCCAGGAGTTGCTCAACAGACAACTGCACATCGATGTTTCTCTCTTCCCCTCTCTAAAAATAAATAAAATCTAAATAAAAAATAAAAAATTAAGACATGTTGCCCTTGATTTTTGTGTTAAATTGATGTGATTGTTTAATGATCTATAAATAATTTCCATGATGTGAGGGTTTGCTAGCATGTTTGGTACCCACAAGTTACTGACTGAAGTAACAATGGATGGATCTTATTGCTCCCTGGACTTAGAATGTATACACTATGCATTCGTATTGAACGGGTTATATTGAACAATTAAGTTTAATCATATATATGGGTTATTAACAAGAGCGTTTATTAGCCCCCAAGTTAACACAATAGGCATACAATCCAAGGCAAGAAAATTGGACATCATTCTCTGAACCAGCTCCAACTCTCACTCCTTTAAGGAGCAGGAAGGCTCACAAAGGCAGACTGGTATTTGTGCTTAAGGAGCTCCATGCCATGAGAGAAACACGTTCTTCTCCAATTCTTCTCTAAACCCAACCAGACCCACTTCACGCTTTTTGCTCCTTCATTTCCATCTGCCGCCAATACCTTGTAACCTTAGCTGTGTAACCTTGGGTAATTTATTTTATCTATAAAAAATTCAGTTTCCTATTTCAAAGAATAATGTTTTAAAAGCAGATCATACAAGTATAAAAAATTATTGAAGTCATAAATGAGTGTATTGGTAAAATGTAATGCTAGTTCCAAAAGCATTTGAAGGCTGAATATATGACTAAAAATAATGAGGTTATTTAATAATGGTGTATCAATATTGACTCAGCAATTATAAAAAATGTATCACACTAATGTAAAAAAATAATAGGAGAAACTGAGGTGGGGGGAGGCAGAGAATAAAGTTTAAATAAGATTCTGAAGTTATTTATAAAACTTGTTAATGTTCTACAGGGCAAAAAATTCATATCCTTGGGGTTTTCTTTTTTAGGAAAAAAAACTCACTTTCATATCTAACAGACAAAAATCAATTAGTTAACACGTAGCTTTTCAATATCAGGACTTTAACCAAAAAGTAAATAGCAAAGCTAAACACAGTTATATTCTCTTATATATATTCTTGGGTTACCTATTAAATAGTGTCTTGGCAGATACTGGAAGGACAAGACTGCCTTTTGCCTCATTTTTACATTTTGGATAACTTTTATAAAAATGTCTTTATTGTTATTCTATTACAGTTGTTCCAATTTTTTTCCCTTTGCCCTCCTCTGCTCAGCCCACCCCCTGCCCCAACAGTCAAATCCCCACATTGCTGTCCATGTCCACGTGTCATTCATACATGTTCTTTGATTAGCCCCTTCCCCTTCTTTCTATCATTATCCCGCCCCCTCCAGTTGCTGTTAGTCTGTTCCATGTTTCCATGACTCTGGTTCTATTTTGCTCATTAGTTTATTTTGCTCATTAGATTCCTCTTATAGGTGAAATCATATGGTATTTGTCTTTCACTGCCTAGTTTATTTCACTTAGCATAATGCTCTCCAGGTCCATCCATGCTGTCGCAAAAGGTAGGGGTTCCTTGCTAACCATGTTTTGTTGTTGCTGTTCTCCTCTTCCATCTTGACCTTCTTATCTCGGGTGTGTTGCAGCTTCAGCCACAAACTCTTACTGGGCTTTCCAGCTTTCTTTATATTCAAGGATGCTCCCCAGCCTGGTCCTGAAATGGCCCTCACCTTTGATTATGTTCTTCACGTTGGTAGCTCAGGGACTCTCTTCTGGTTCTGATTCCTTGCTGACCTAGCACACAACCTAACGTGTGATTCAGAGTCCTGGGAAATTGCTAAGTCAATACCTCAAATGAGGGACAAGAGACCACAGGAGCCAAGAATTCAAAGAAACGTGAGAGCAAATTATACTAAGCTTACTCCCTGCCCTGCCTCTAGAGTCGCCAGCCTTTCTCCTTGCTCAAGGAAGCTATCTGTCGTGTACCAGGACTGAAAGTATTAACCAAATGTGGCTGGAACTAAAATCAGTGGGCCAGGCAAATAAATTTATGCTAACAGTGTTAAAGAGGTTCTTAGGAAGAACCTCTGAGAAAAGCCAAAATAACATTGGACACTTAATGAGAGATGCCATAACCATGATAGATATAGACTAAAAGCATCCTGAGCGGCATGGACAAAAACAGAGATGATAACAGAGTTCTAGACTCTACTGCACAATTGACAAGTTAAAGGTATAGGTCTGAGATCAAACAGAAGTTTGTGTCCTGATTTTACCAATTATTTGATACAAGCCTGGGGAACTTGGGTAACTCATCCAAGTCTGTTTTCTCATAAATAAAACAGGAACAATAATAGTACTTAGGATTAAATGTGCTAATGAAATAAAGAACCCTTGGGACATAATAATCACTCAAATCATGTTAACATAGTAATAGTTATAAATTTGATCTTGAAAGACTTTTCAGTTTCTCTGAGCCCCAGACCTCTCATCTATATAACAAGAATGATACTCCCTTGGCTGCCACCCAAGATTCACATCAGGGTCAAATGTGGTATGTTCCTCCTAAGGTCTCAGTCTTAACTAAGGATTTGGGGATGGCAGTGGTGTCATTACACAATTGAACTGGTAACTCGGAGTAGCATTTTCTATTACATAAATGTGAATACCTTTGGCAACAGATGCATACAAATATTACATTAATCTTCAAACTAAATGAGAAATCAATTGGATGTTTAATATGCAGTGTCTTTTAAGGCTATGCCATCACTCCCCTACTCCCACAATTTCCCTGAAGAAAAGAGATTTTTTCTTTCACCTTGGAGTATACTTGTGTAGAAGAATTTGAAAAGCAGTAATTTATTAAAAACAACTGAGTACTCAGGAAATATGAAGTGCTCCTAGATACAGTATCAGAAAGCAAAGAATGAGGCATGACTAATAAAATGGGCAAAAATAAGTCAATTTTTTCCCCATAACTAATGAGAGCTGTTGAATGGTAGCAACCTTGGAGGCAAGTGAAGGACAAATTGCTTATGGAAAAGCTGAGATGTGAGGAAATGTTGGGATAGGCTATGAGGGGAAAAAATTAACCTGAGAGGACAAAGGCTAAAAACAAAAACAAACCAATGAAAAATTTTTGATCTTCTCTGTGATAATCACTTGAACCCAAGGGTAATAGGGCTAGTGAATGTTTTAGACAGTTAAATCCATGGGATTTATTTTTTTCATACAGGTGGCAGATAACTTGATGGTGTAGTATACTGAAAATATTGTTCTCAAGCCATACACTGCAAGGTCAAACACAAGAGCGTATGTGGCTTGTTTCCATGGATCCACTGGAACCTAAAGGTTTTCTTAGGTGAAATCATCAGAATATTTCTTCCCTAATCAACTCATACTCCACTGATCTAACTTCTTTTTCACTGTTAAATTTCTTAATGTGATTTCCAGATGAATCATTCAACAACATACCACCAGGCTATCTATCTTAAATGAAACAGGGTGCTTGTAGGACAGAAATTCTCAGTCTCAGAAAATGCACATGAATTCTGAACAGCAAAACACAGGCCGATACTGAAAACAATTTAAAAGGGCTTAAGGATACTGACTGCATTTGACTGTACAGTGTATATTTCAGATGCAATACCACATAAAATAAGACAACCGAGAAGAATAAGAGATCAATTTAATTGATTTGAAAAGCAATGCAAACTTTTCTGTTGTTCCCTAACTGCACCTGATCCTTCCACCCATGACATGGGTGGCATGATTTCCAGATCCCTCACAGTCCAGGTCATACTCTCATGGGCAAATTCCAGTTCATCAAAGTTCTTCTTAGAGAAGATATTTTTGACTGTAATGAAACTTTTAATAATGTATTTATCGATTTTGTTGTATTAATCATTCAGAGAAAGGCCAGTCAATATCAAATACGGATAGAAAATATAAGATGTTATGAGATCAATTCCACACATCTTTCACTTTATGATTTTCTGATTAACTAAAACCAGATCCTCCATTGTTGTAACTTCTGAGAAGAAACCATAGAAATTGACATCAGAAGAGAGTCTTAAATGTATTTACCAGTGATACCTTGGACAAGAGTTTGATCTCCAAAATATATAAAGAACTTACCCGACTCCACTCCAGGAAGACAAACAATCCAATTAAAAAATGGACAAAGGACCTGAACAGACACTTCTCTAAGGAGGACACACACAGGACCTAGAGACACATGAAAGGATGCTCAGCATCACTAGTCATCAGAGATGCAAATTAAAACCACAATGAGATACCACTTCACACCAGTCAGAATGGCCATCATAAACAAATCAACAAACAACAAGTGCTGGTGAGGATGTGGAGAAAAGGGAACCCTAATACACTGTTGGTGGGAATGCAGACCAGTGCAGCCACTATGGAAAACAGTTTGGAATTTCCTCAAAAACTAAAACTGGAACTGCATTTTGACCCAGCAATTCCACTGCTGGGCTTACACCCTAAGAATTCTGAAACACCAATTCAAAAGAACCTATGCGCCCCAGTGTTCATAGCAGCACAATTTACAACAGCCAAGAATTGGAAGCAACCTAAGTCCCCAACAGTAAATGAGTGAATCAAAAGACTATGGTACATTTACACAAGGGAATACTACTCAGCAGAAAGAAAGAAAGAGCTATTACCCTTTGCGACAGCATGGATGGAACTGGAGAGCATTATGCTAAGTGAAATAAGCCAGGCGGTGAAAGACAGGTACCATGTGAGCTCATCTACAAATGGAACCTAATCAACAAAATAAACAAGCAAGCAAAATATAG
>PVJD01005438.1:0-115780 GCA_004026545.1 Mormoops blainvillei
GGGGCTGGCTTTCTTGGAGTGTTCTGCTATTTCAGTGGAAACCGGCCTCACAGCAAATTGCTCTGGTTACCTCTGGGGTCACTTAGGGGTTTGCATAGTCTGCGGTAATTGCTTTATTTCAGCAGGAAAAGAAAATACTTATTACCGTGTTTTTGCCGCTGACAGTGGCTTTTGTGTAGGGACTCTTTCACGTCAAAGGAAGAGGAAGCAACTGATGACACGCACGGCAGCTGTTCCCACAACTGCTTGCTCCTACCAGGTCGGCAGAGGCCCTGCTCCCCAGGGAGGAGCTCCTACAGGACACTGCATTCGGCACATGTCCGGCTAGGGTGGGTGCCACCAGGCGACAACCAGACTGACGACCCCAACTCAAAGGGAGACGCTGGTTAATGCGCTCCCATGGGGAAATGGCTCCACACGGCTCTTGACCAGGATCGCAACAGTGAGAGCCTCCCCAACGGGCATCTCCATCCCCTTCCCTAGGACCCCTCTCCCCTATGGCTGGTTGTGAAGGTTCTCTTTCACTGTCCCCCCGTCAAGCGATCTTCGTAGAGCCACCTTGAACTAGCCAACCACTTCTTTCCCAATTCCATACGAAGCACCCCATGAAAAGGGACGTCCGAGCACGGACAGAACCGCCCTGCACGAGGCTGGCGGTCCTCCCTGCACTCAGGCCTCCTCTGCACATGCTCAGCATCTCACCAGAGAAGCCAGTAACTCCTAACCCCTGCACTCGCCCCAAAGCAGGCCATACACCCTGAGCTTGTGTCCAGCGTCCACATGGCAGAAAAGAGGCCATTCCCCCCTCCGCCACCCCCTGAACTAAAACGATATCATACTAGGACGCTGAAGCTCCAGGGATTGAAGTCTTAACAGCAGCAACCTTGGAGCCAGGGCCCCCTGGGTGACACGTGGTGTGGTCCGGGTCCTGGAGCTGCTTGTTTCTCATGGGAAGCACCCATGCCAATTCCAGGGGAAAGTTTCCTCAGTGCGGTCTCCTCCTGACCTTGGATTTGTTATCGTCCTTGCCTTCCTTCTACTACCGTCTGGTTTCCTCTGCATGCGCCAGTTCCAGAGCCTACCTTGTTTTGGCCTGTATTTGTTCTGTCTTCCCTCTTACGGGGCACCTACTTGGTCGACTCACTTCTTTGCTCTCATCTCCACGAGCCCAGCCACTGCCCCGGTTCCAGCTGTCAGGCCCTTCCGACCTTGCTGCCCTCTCCCCGTCCCACCCACAGGGTTCCTCTCTTCACGTGCCCTGCACTGACAGATGACAGGGACGAGCCCCACTAATCCTGAGAGCTCGTGGGTGAAAGAGAACCGAGGACTTTCCCACAGAAACCGGAGAGAAAGAGTTTAACTTAAAATTAAGACATGCCTCTCGACTACCAGGACATAAACCTGATGGATGGTAAAACTGAGTAGTAAACTAGAGGGAGCAAAATTGGTCACATAAATCAGTAAGTATGTTGACAGACTCGTAGGGGAATGAGCCCCGAAGGATCGATGCTAAGAAGTGATGGCTGGGGGGGAGACGAGACGCCCCTGCCGAACCAAGTTGGGTACCACTCAAGGTAGAGCAGTTACCTGACGGAACACATAGGGAGTAAAGTCAGCGATTAGGTGGGTTTCGGGGCCAGGCGCCCGGGTTGGCGCTGCACTAGCTGGGTAAGCGTGAGCAAGTTAACATAACCTTTGCAAACCTCCGTTTTCTTGTATGTCACGTGAGGATAATAATATCCCTCAACTGGCTGATGAACCCATTGAGAGAGAATAATGCATAGGGCGTGCCCCGTAGGCATTGTGCTGAATACATAGAAATTTCCTCATATATTTGTTTAAAGCCCTTCGTTTTTACCACTAGAGCAGATTGCCAAGCCACATGGGCAACGGGCCTCACATGGCATGAATGGCTTCCATGCACTTTTCGTTTTTTTAATTAAACTTCTGATTTCAAAGTAAGTATAGACTCACTTGTGGTCGTACGAAATAATGCAGAGAAATGGCACATGTTCTTTACTCAGTTCCCACCGATAGTGGCCTCTTGCAAAACTACAGCATCACGGCCAGACTCGACACCGGTACCATCCGGCGAGCTGACTCAGGATTCCTGTTCTACTTACACTCGTGTGTGTGTGTGTGTGTGTGTGTGTCACATGTGTAGGCTCATACGTCCACCACTGCGGCCAAGGTGCACAACGGCTCTATCACACACACAGTTTTCCCATCGATTTTTCAAATGATCTGCTTTGAGTGACCACAGGCAAAACACCCGTTTGGTTTTTCTTCTGGCTCCTGGTACATTTATCAACGATGTCCACGAATTAGTCCCAAGCCAGCTCTTCATCCTCCAGTGCACGTGGTTCAACCACAGCAATGGAGCAGTTGACTGTCAAAAGAAGGTGCCAAGGAAAAGAGCGAGGAGGGGGAAGAAGGTAGGAGAGGAGAGAGAGGAAGAAAGGCAGGAGGGGCGGGAGTCGGGGCAGCCCCTTCCACGCCCAACAGACCAGGAAAAGCAGCACCATATCGCTAAGCTCGTGCCCACCCTCTCGCCCACAGGGAAGTGTCTGCAAACAGGTCAGCCCTGACTTGCTCTAGTCTAGAGTCTAAACAAAGCCAGCTCTGATCCATCCTGGCCTTGCCTGTAAAGACAAGCCCGCAGGGAGAATAAAGTTAGGCCCCCCAAACCCAGACCCTATTCAGGTGAAAATTAAATGGAAAGAAACATAGGAGGAAGCACATGTGCAATTAACACTTTTGTGCTATTTAAGCTCCGGTTTAACCAATTTGTATGCTTATAAAAATAAAGTAGTCTCGTTACATAAATCTTGGCTAGTATATAAACATATAAAGAGGAAAACAGTAATCACTCATAATCCTATCACTATAGATTTCTAGAGCATAATATTCCCACAGGTACATTTTCTATGCAAATGGGCAACACTTCCTTTTACAAAACTTGTATTGTATTATGTAGAGATGCGTATCCTAAATTTCCCCTTGCACATTTTCTTCCACATTTTGAATAAGCTAAATAACTACACATGATGAATTTACAGAGTTGCCATTTCTTCAACCACTGCCTATTTCTGACCACTTCTCTCAGTGTGGACGCGCAGTTGTCTGTTAGTCCTGCTTCTGAGTAATTTTTAAAAAGCCAAGCACCTCTGTGTTGCCAGTGTGGTTTCCCATCTAACTGACCGACTCAGACACCTGCACTGATCCCGACACAGTGGGCTCCAGGTTCCGGACTGAAGGGAGCCCTCCCCACTCGCGTTGCAGCCAACGCCCTCCCCCGCCAATCGCTCCGCCCTCGTACTCCGGAGGCACAGGGCAAGACACAGCCTTCACCTTCCACAGAGTGGGTGAAAATTTGTATTTGCTTCTATTTGGCTATGTTACTTGGTCAAGAAACAAAGGAAAAACGTTTTCCTGGTTGTTTCTATGCCAACTCGACTCTCTCGCTGGTCCGACCGAAGAACAAGCAGGCGACATGCCATGGGATCCTCTCTCCCATCCACGCTGACGCCTCCACCACTGCAGGTCCCAGACACATTAACGTGGCGGGGGGGATATATTTTTGGAATAGTCCTTATGGAAATCTTCTAGAGGCCTAGGTGAGAGACCCAATAACCTTCCAAAGTACTTCAACATCTAGGATTCCTAACATTCTCATGAAACCCAAATCCGGGACTAGAAAGCTCTTTCACCATCTGACCTCACTTTCATCCTTCCTGGGACGGTATCATCACCTCTGGGCAGTGGCGAGGCACGCACGAACAGACCGCAATGTTACCACATCTGTAACCTCATAGCATTTTCAGACAGAAGCCCTCTTTCCACTGAGAAAATCTGAGGTCGCCCGGATGAGTGTTATTAGTAAGACTCAGCATTGTGTTTACACATCGTGTTTGGCACAATCGCATTAAAACCATGTTCAGGTTTATTACTTTCTGTGTAGATGGAAGCACGTGTCTTGTAATGCTTCTTTACTCAGAATCAAAATACTTTTCCTAGATTACAGAAACAACTAAAAGTTTACTGCTAAATATTTACATAACAGTTGCTATCCCATTAGCTCACAAACATACTTCCCTTCATAAAATATCAAAAGTCCTTATCAACACTGATTTCCCCTGAAACTCAACCCTCTCTTTTCCTTCACTGCCAAACACATTTGGACAGCATTTCCTCACCAAAGTTTTTAAACGTCCTCTAATGTTGTCTAATTCCACCATTCTACTGGCAGTATTCATACCTCTTGACTATCTAAGCTGGTGGGGTCCTACCTGCTCCACCTTCCTTGTTACCTTCCAAACTGGGCTCCTTGGTCACATCCTCCATCAGAAAACACACTTCTGAGTTCTTTGATCCTTTGCTCTCCAAATTTGAGTCCTGACTTCCCTCCCAAGTCTCACGGTTTGAATCTCCTACCCATTAAAGGCAAGCTTTTCACAGGTTTTGTCTCCTGTCCTTGTCAATCTTGCCCTCCATTCCCTTCCCAGGAGACCCAGGGCCCCAACTCCCTACATGTCAATTCTTACCTCTGTCCTGATGACTCCCACGTCCCTCACTGCGGTCCTCCTGTCCCCTGCGGAGCTCCACTCCCCAACTAACCTTTCACAGAGTGTTCACATGAATTTGACATGGGAAATCCTTCCTGTGTCCTTCCTTTTATGGGACCCCAGAAATAAAATCCTGAAGACCTGGTAGAACCCCAGTCGACAGCTACCCACTGAGCATCTTCTGTGTGCCAGGCACTGGGCTGGGTCCTTGGAGTGTATGAGTGAGCAAAGCAGAAGAATGCCTCACCTCATGGGGCCTGTGAGCTCCTGGGAGTACACCGGCGAAAAGCCATAAACACGAGAGCGCCAATTCCCTCCTCAAACATCTTCAGTAGCTGCTTGTTTCCCACCCTCCCCACCAGAAAAACAAAGTCAAAACTCCTAGGCTCGATGCCAGCTGAGGTTCTCCAAAAACAAGTGTCTGGTTTCCAGGTGCCGCACACTGTATCCCTCCCCACTGGACCACTCACGATGCCCCTCCTCCCAGCCATTGCCTAGCTGTGTCCTCTGCCACTATCGCCCCTCTCTATGCCTACAAAACATCACTCACTCTTTGAAATTCTACATAAACGTTGCTTCCGTATAAAGCCTTTCTGTCCTGGAAGCCCTGGACACCCATCAAAATGAATCATTTCTTCTATGCTTGTTTACAGCATGTTTGTTTATCCTATCAATCACTTTATACTTACAAAATGTGTTATGTGTGAGGTACAGTGAGATATACACACGCACACACACACATAATATAGCTAGTACTTCATTCAGCTCCGTATCGTAGTTATTTATACATCTCCACCCTCCTTACCACAAACACAGTAAATTGTAAGATTTTTGAAAATAGGATTTGTTCTTTCTTATATTATATCCCAACACACTGCCTTGAACATAGGGCCGAATGAAGGAAAAGACTAAACACACACCAGTAGCGATATGGAATGTGATAACGACCATCTGATTATTTAGCGACGCTTGGTAATAAAAATAGCCCTTACATGAAAGTGCACTCAGTTGGGGTGGTTTTGGCTTTTTTCTTAAAGGATGATGGGTGTTATTTTCAATTATCGCCAATTACTATGCATGGAGCGTTCACAGGATGACTGGCACCCGTCTGGGGGTGGGTGGGGGGGCTCTGTGGAACACCACGGGAGTGGGCCTCACTCTCCCGTGCTCTGAAAGAAGTAATTTATCTTTATATTCTTGGTGTCAATATGCAAATTAGTCTATCCCCAGGAGCATAAAGAAACCTGCCACAGCAAAGACGACTGAGGTAGTTCAGAACAGGTATGCTCCCCTTTTAAAAAGTCATTACCTGGAAAATCAAACTAATGGTGGGGGTGTCTTAGGGAGAAAGTATTCTAATCCCCAAACAACAAATTCAAATATTTAATTACAAGCTGTCTTTGAAAATCGGCCCTGGCCGCCCTCTGAGCTCCCCATGACCCCTGGCCTGCCAGGCTTACGTTTCCACAGAATGTCAGAAGCCGCCTGTCCCGTGGGGCAAGTGTGCAGACGAAGGCCTGGGAAGTGCGGTTGGCCCACAGCTGCGGTATCAGCCCGCAGGGATGATTCTGCAGCCAGGCGCTCTTTAGCAGCTGGGGGGCAGAATCTACTGGAGGTCCGGGGGTCTCAGGAACACGTCAAGAAACGAAACTGTAATTTGCTTTATTTCCCACTGCATAGATGCTATTCCCAAAGGAATTCCCTTCTCCTCACATGCTCCACCTGCAAAGCTTTTACGTGCACACCTTTTTGTCAGTGCCTGAATGTCACTGTCACTGGGAAGCTTCCCACAGCTACCAAAGTCAGCTACACCCTCCTGTGCTCTGGGGCAATGCCTGCACCTGAATGCCTGACACAGGGCTCAAGGTGTGGTGACCTGCCGGAGCGAGCAGCTTCGTCGGCATCAAGGACTGTGTCTCCCTCGCCAACTCAGTGCAGAGTAAGTGCAAAACAGGCACACAGGATTCATGTTTAAGGTCAAGGAAGAAAAAAAGGCATCTACGACTAAATACACAGATTCCTACATACCTCTGTGTGTGTGTTTAATGCTAAAAACCCAGGAAACAAAACATGTCTTACTCCATTTGCTGGTTCGGCAACACTAGCTCCAGAGTGGGCTGTCGGCTTTGCAGGCTGCAAGTGGGTTGCCATGGAAACAAGGTTCTGGTTGGAGGCTCTGGCTAAAGAGTCCTTCTCAACTCAAAAGAAGCTGCAGGAATGCAGAGGACATTTTGGGTCCCTCTCCTTTTCTCCCGAACCTTTCACAAATTTGAGCAACTCGAAAGCTGCGATCCGCCACGTTCTGGGAGCCAGGTCTCCCAGGACTCCATTACTCCTGGGACGGACTGGCCCACACCCAACAACATGGATTTAGCTCTGGGCTATTTTAATGCCTTCTCTGCTGCCTCTACCTCTCTGCCTTTTGTTATAATTGCACCTCATTCTCAGCATCACACAGAACTGCCTCAAGTACACCCATGAACAACCTGCCTCTTCTGGATGACAACCGACCAGCGGAAGTTGTCTCTCTGTCCAAAAATAGCAGGAAAAGAAATAGGGCAGACTGGGTGGGGAGCGGCTGTTGAAAGAACCCGTACATCTCATTCAGAACGTGGGGGCCTTGTTGCAAAGTCCACCAGAGACACAGTCAAAACCTTGATAAATAATCCAGGAAAAGCCCTCTCCTTCCTGTTTTGTGGCACCCAAAAGCAATTTTTGTGATGTTTATTTGCTCCATTCTACACCAAAAGCAGCAGCCAGGTGGCCTCAGAACTGGAAAATGGGGCCACGACGGGGCTCCCCTCTCTGATCTTGCGCTGGGAAGCCCCTGAGAAGTGTGTTTGTGTGCTTGCTTGATGCCTAATTGAAGTATCAAAAGGCTGAGCTGTGACAATGGCACGCACATTAAAACACCCTCAAAGGCCCCGGTGAGATTTCAACACTGGGAAATTTTACATAAAAACAGAATAGAAGCCAAGCACTGAGAAGCCAGATTGGTGCCCTGAGCCACACTGGTAGTTATGAAGTCACCTGCCACCACCTTTTCACAAAGGGTTTCCTCCTCCCTCCAACACCCCAAAGGGGTTTCTTGATTAGGTTTCACACAAAGCTAAAAATGCAAGGCCAAACCAGACAAAAACTTACTTCCCCAATCAAATTGAAAAGACCTCCCTAAGGCCAGTTCCCAGGAGTTACTGAATTCTCTCCTTTTCTTAAATAAGCTAACTCTTTCAATGCGCCCCAGGTGCAAGGCGGGTCCTCCACTACAAACCAGTAGCACTTCCTTCCATGATGAGTCTCCTCTTCCCAGTCACACGGCCATCTCTCAGTCTCTCAAAGTTGCCGTTTGCCTTTGGTTTTCTCTCAGTTGCAGGAGTTCGACGGGAGAAGCCTCGCCGTTAGAAAGACGTCCGCCTGACTGGGCAAGGCGCTCCAGCTGCAGTGGGTGAAGACATGTCCCTGGCACAGGGTCGTGATGGTGCACAAGGTCTCCTTAGCTAGAGCCTCTCCCTCTACTGAACTGAGCTCGGGGGTCTCCTACCAGCATGCCCTCTGGTCATCTCGGGTCTTTGTGTGCATTCAACCCTGGTGCTGAGCTCTGGGAATGCCGGTGGCTTGCAAGGGTGGCACATCTTACTCCCAATGGAATCAGATGAGGTGTGATGGAAAAATTCCCTAGGCCAGGTGTTAACTTGTTTTGGCTATAGTTTATTGTTGCTGCTTTTACTTTTTCTTCCTGTAAGGAGCAGCTTCGCCAGCATCTGAACATCCAAGTTGACCCTACCTTTCCATAAACTACATGTGAAAATAAAAGGTTTCCATTTTGACTGTGACTCAGAGACAGGGCTACCACACATCTCCATATGCCTGCAGAGTTGCAGGGAGTGCTAGGTTCCTTAGAGAAAGGACACCAGGTGAAAGACAGAGATGTCTATGCCCCTAAAAAAGGCCAGTGACCTTGGACAAGTAGCACACACTCTGTTTGCTCAGCAGGGACACGGAAAGGAGGGACCAGGCGAAACTCTAAGGCAGGAAAGGGGCCTTTGCAGAGGGACCTGGCCCTTGAAATTGGAGGGACCTGGGTGTGCAGGCAGCAATTCTGCCCTGGGTGGCTGTGTGAAGGGGGGCAGGGGACAATCTTCCCTGGGCCTGAAGTTTCTCATCCACCTGCTCTTATACATTCCGGGATGTGGGGTCAAATGAAGGGAGACGGCATTTTACCACCCGCAGCATAAAAGCGCTCTGTGAAAGGGTTTCCACCTTCGGCTCCTTTGCTCCTCCTCCACCTTCTTCAGGCTTCTATGAGCTCTCAGTTCACACGTGATCTGCTGATCTGAGAGGCCCTAAAATGAGGTAAAAAGACGGGCCTATGACCTACATTCCACGCGTCCTTTCAAGAGTCTGTGTTTTGGGGTGAGGACCCAGATTTGAGCCAGGAGGTGGGTTAAATGTACCAAGAGTTCAAGCTGAGGGGGTCCTGGTGGAGGACCTGGGTGGTGGAACAGGAAGGTTCTGGGTCAATAGTCAACAGGGTGGGAACAGATTCAATCAAACGAAGGGATCTCTCGATCCGCTTAGCACAGAGCCGGCAGTCTCGCTCCCTGGCCTGAGCCGAGGCACAAATGCCAAGGGAGGACCTGCTACTCTACCTGGAGCACTCCGGGGATATGGGTGGGGAGGGGAAGAGAGATCGATGGGGACCCTGCTGTGACCGGCCAAATCCCTTTCTCCTCCAGACAAGGTGGTTTTAAAATAAGTTGCAACAAGGAGGAAGTGAGGGTGACTCTGTGTCCCTGAGGGACAAGAGACAACCCAGTGACTTCACATGGACCCACGGATGGCCAGAGACTTGGAGCAGGAGGGAGACGGGGACCAGAAGTGACAGGAGCCATGTCTCGCCTCTTCTCAGGTAGGCGGAGCACCATGCCACCAAAAACAACACCCAGACGGTGGGACTGTCTTTGCTTCCCGTCAGCCTGATTAGTCGTGATATCTGGGGCCACAGGAGCTGAGCAGTGACAACTCAGAAGTACCTGACTGCTGCTGGAATGTGGTAGCAGGGCAGAGCCTCGACACTCAAGGTCAAGCAAGGTCAAGGGTGCTGGAGAGAAGACCGTTAGAGAGTACAATGGGGGCACTCCCGTTGCTGTCTTCCCTATTCCATCCCTCAGCACCCCAACCCCACATTCAGCTCAGACTCCTGCTGACAGGGTGAGGGCTACTCGTCCCATCCTGGTGACTTGACCACTCATGTCACCACTCAGTCCCACGCCCCTGACTTCACAGTGGCCAGCATTCTATCCAGACATTACCTAACTCAGCAGGTTCACTAAATTTCCACAAAGGAGATTACGGGAATTATCCTCCTTACTTCGAAGCCCTGGAGGCAGAAATGTCCAGGATCTAAAAGGTCTTCTGCTTGCAATAAATTACAGAAAGGGTTGAGAAAGAAGATCCCTTGAGACAGTGAGCTCAAGTCTACACACTAAATGGCACAGCCTCTGCTGGACCCGCACCCTGTCTTCCCTCTGGGGACCATCGGGGTTGGAGAGTGCCATGGAGCGCCAGCCCCCAGCTCCCAGGCCAGGGCACCTTTCAACACTCCAAGGAATGCCCCGTGCTGCCGGCTCTGCCTCGCTTATTTTAAAACCACACACCAGCCATAAGCAGCTGGACCTAACCAGAGTCAGTTCACCCAGCAGGAGTGAAGAAACCCATTCTTCTGCCAGGTTTCATGGAGGAAGTCGAGGAACGCAGTGTCTGCTGAGGAGAATGCATGAGTGGTCCCAAGTACAGTCCTGCAGGGAGGACGGGGAGGGCTTCAACCCAACAGTCAGTCAGTGGGAAACACAGAAGGCCAGCGCCAACTGGCACAAAAATTTTCAAAGCATCCACTTAAAGAGGGAAACTTGCGAGAATGATCGTTATCGGACTTCTACTTCCACTAATGCCTACAAGCGTCCGGCACCTTCTGCTCTGCACTGAGTTCCCGCAAATACCATGGAGCAGCTGCTTCTCATCAGCCCCATGGAGGAAACAGGGTAGGTGCTGTTTTCCTTTTAACAAATGTTTCCCTTTTTACAGGGACTACAGGATACACAACCCTAAGACAGTGTCCCAATGGTGGCAATCAGGTCCCAGAAGGTAGACCCTGACGTCCCTACCCCACCTTCTCACCCTCACCCCAACCCAGTGGGCTCCCAGGGGCCCAGAAGCTACCTCTTTGTTGGGGGTTCTGGGTTCTCGACAGCAGACTTCCTCAACAGATGGCAGCTATGCTTTCCAAGCTGCCTCTTCCCACCCCACCATCGTGAGCCGATCACATCTTGGCCAGTGGCATGGCATTTGGTACAACCAAGCCTTGGGGAGGCCTCAGGATTGACCTGTGAGCTAACCCAGGCAGAAAGACAAATCCAGTGGTCTCTCAGCAGGGAGCAAAGTAAAAGGATTAGCCCCAGACTATTTCCACCTTGCCTAGGAGGGGACAGGCCCACTGCGTGAAAGGTTTGATTTAGGGGCATTTAAATTTGTTCTCTCCAATACAGAGCTGTTTGGGAGGAAGCCTTTCAGATGCACATCTGAAGAGCACGAGGCTTTGGGAGCTGCTTCCCACTGAGGGTTTGACTCCTCCTTCCACTGCACACACCACGGCTGTCTTTCTAAGCAGCCCAGGGGACTAACATCCTTCCCTGGCCCACCAGTGAACACGTGAGCCCAAAGCAGGTGGCCAGAACCCTGGTTAGGAGGCTCAACCTGCCAGTGAAGCCCCAACTGCCCTCATCTGCCCATGCACTGTTGCTGTTTTCACCTCCTTTCATCGTCTCCAAAAGCATCTGGGAGACTGTGAAACTGAGGCTGATAGAATTTGAGTAGCATGTTCCAGGCTGAATTATTCAAGTCATTCTCACTCCAAGTCTCTTCTCTGCCCCCTATTGCAAATGAATCCCCTCCCTCAAAGTTCTTTCCAGGAGGGAGAAGACGAAGAAGGCCCGAGGCCCACCACAGATTGGGTGAGGGGGCGCATGTTAGCTTGCTGCCACTTGGGCGAAACTCCACTCTATCACAGCTCAGATGTGAGCTTGGGAGGGACTCGGTAAAGCTGCACTTCTACGTCTGATGTCTGTATATTGCCTGAAGCACTCTGCTAACAGCTACCACAGAAGCCGCTGCCCAGAGGAACAACAGGACATAGACGGGGAAGGCAAATGCTTCTTAAAAATCAGATAGGAGATTACATTCTCTTTATTACCAATTAGGAGGTCTTTAGGACTCACTGGCATGTTTTGATAAGAGGAGGGAGCGCGGGTGAGTGAGCCCCCACTACGAGGGGCAGTAACTTTTTATTACTCACACTGCCAATTCAGAATGGCTTTCATTATCCAAAAGCAATGAGGAAGCCTTTTCACACGAGGCTGCCGAGAGCTACCTGCTGTCCCCAGCCCATCTGGATGGCAGCATGGATGTCCCCGACCTGCCAGCCTGTCCCAAAGCACCAGCCAAGTGCCTGGAGTTGTGCTATGAGCTGGGGGAACCTGAGAGACTTCACTCCTGGTCTTAAAAGGGTTTAAAGTCTAGTTAGAGCAACACGATCTATGTACAAAGTGATTAGCAGCCAATTCAAGGGGGCAGGAAGCTGGGCATTTATGATACAGACAATAAATGTCAAATAATTTAATAATCAGCAGAGAGGCGTGAGGAATGAAGTGATCAGAGATGGTTTTATGGAGAGATGCGAATGGGCCTAAGTCTTTCGGCGTGTGGATTTAGATGGATGGAGAGAAGAAAATCCAAGTACAGAGGTTAATTTAGGCAAAGAATGAGTACGAGGAGAACTGATGTCTTTTATATATTTGTGTGTCGAAGGACGACGCAAAGGTCCCATGGACTGAGCGCCCACTGAACTGCCTGCCCCCTTCGTGCAGAGGAGGATCGAACGCTGACGAAGGCCGAGTGATCTTGAAGGTGATCCCTCCTAGACTTGGAAACGCCAGGTCGGACGTACCCTCCGCTCTCCCTGCACCTCCCCCAGGGGAAAAAGCCCCTGACATTACCACGGATATTAATGATAAAAACAGGCGTGGAAAACTCTCCATATACACTCAGCCCAATGATCTTCCCAGACCAGGACACGGTCACTGAAAATGACACCGAGTACATTAAAGGAAGGACACTGCTGTCTCTTGTGGTCTCGGTCTCAAAGGGCTAGGGCTGGTGCCCTAAACACCCTTAATTTCCTCCTGGCGGCCGGTTATGGCTCCATAAAATATAAACTTCCTTAAATTATTCTTCAACCAATTTGCATTTTCTGACAGTATCACCTCTGAGGGTAATACATTCTCCGTGTTTACTACCCACTATATTAGACAATAATCATACCTCCTTTCGTTTCTCCCAAATTAAGTCTCTCCTTCAAGCTTCAAAGGATGTCCCTTATTTTTAATATTCCAAGACGTTGTGAATAAATCGATAATCACAAATGAGAACTCCTCTTGGCCTTCACCTCTCCAAATAAAGACCGCTGAACCTATCCTTGCACTAGAAATCTCCCCTCTTGTTTGTTGACTCGCTGGCCTCTTCAAGTGCTTTCCTGGCTTCATTTCTTGCTGGTAGTGTTTCTTTTCTTCTTCTTCATCATCATCATCATGCTCTCAGACACCTCTTCTGGGTTTCACCCGGCTTCCTAGGCCTCACCTGCCTCCAAGGCCCTGCTCGCCCCATCTCAGCTGTCTTTGCGACTGATGAACTGAAGTAACCAATCGGCTCCTGTCTGGGAGTGACAGCCCTCCCGCCTTGGCTAGGGACATAACAATACAGCCCGGCGAACGAGCTGCACCCCTTGGATCTTGGCGTCTCCTGCAACTTCCACATCAGGTGTCGCCCCACACTTTGGGGTTTGAGATCTGGCCTCAACGGGGGCCGGGTGATGCAACCCAGAAGCACAAGGAGCTCCTCTGGTTCGGACACTGACCGATGGGAAACAGGACAAGGAAAAAAGCCAGGCAGGTAAATGATCTGTCTTCCCTGCCTTCCATAAACTGCTCCAAGGTGTGGTACAGCCCGGTCCAAAGATTTCCCATTCGGCAGAGCCAAATGTGTGTGTCAGGTGACCGGTGGTGTCTTCTTGCTGATGTCACGAAGCACTGGCCATGAGAATGATACATCATTGCTCATCTCTTGCTGTTCCCTCTCTCCCAGCCCTTTCTCCTTACTATCCTTGTCTTGCAAATAAAGACTCAGAACTTAGTCCGTAGGCCCTGTTTCCCAGGGAACCTAGGCTAAGTCATCATCAAAACACCACTAAAGGGACTGGGTGCCGTACGGCCGGTTCTCATGACACCAGAAGGACATAGGCAATGGGATCAGAGACTCAAAGTATATGGGGAAAGGTAAGTAAAATTTTAAAGCTAACATCCACCCCACGACAAGTAAATAGCATATAAAAAGCGTCAAAGGTATCCCTAAGGGTGAACAATCGCTGTGACCCTCAGGCACTTTGGACAGGTCACGGTCAGGTCACAGTCACCGGGATGACAAAGAAAAAAGCTTTCATCTGTTTAACAAAAGTTACCTTTCAGCTCCCTCATCTAATCTCCCACACGTCTGAAATTTATTTCTATTGGCTTGACATTCCTGGATGCGAAAGACTTTAATGCCGACTGCACACTCAAGAAATTTCATTATGGCCTCTCTCTTCTATAAAAATATTAAAATGTTAAATTAAAAATTGTGAAGTAGTGGTTTCTAGAAGACCCCACGGTTAATGCTTTGTGTTCCGAGAAGCACCCATTTGTCGTCTTCCTTGACATCTGAGCCAGCTCGTTACCCACGTCATGGTATTTTCTGCCATTCTCCCCACCCCCAGTGCCCCTCTATAACCACACAGCTGCGGTCCTCTGCCCCGTGTCTGGGCCCGGAGCGCAAGAGCCAAAGCACGGTACTGTCCTTTGACTCCGGCTATGGTGTTGTGCCTAATCAACGACCCTCTACCTATAAGAGTATCGCCTCTTTCTTGCAACGGAAGGGTGATCTGAAGGTGCACAGGTCCCTTCGGCACACCGCTGGGTGTCTCCGACAGTTCGGCAGGCAATCCACTGAATCGGGTTGTGGGTACAGGTGTACAGGTGCTATCTGACACCATTGGCCCACAGTGTTACAATTCCACTCTCCAGCTCTTTCCAAACTGTTGGGTGACTGGCATCCCATTTTGATGATTTATTTAAACAGTTTGTCAGGTCAACCACATCCTGTACGCATATGATTCAAAACATAAATGTTTGCTGTAGATGTAATTTTTCATGTCAACTTATGTACCAAGAGAAAATGACCTTTATCTCAGACAGACGCAATTTCTTTACAAATAGTAACTCTCAATGCCCTGGTGAGGCAATCACTAGGTTCTGGTAAAAATGGTAATAATGATAATAATAATGATGATGATGCAAATCTAAGTTTTAACTGAATAGCAAAATAGTTTGGGGGTCTGTATCGTTTCTTTAATTACAACCCTGCATGAGAATTTAAGGTTAGTCACATAATTTCTTGTCATTAGATGAATTTGAGCAAATAGTACGTTTCTGAAGAGGAGTCATAACTTGGTAGTACTGTACAAAAGCGAAAACAAAAGGGTATCCATTTTCCTTTTTTCGTAAGCCTCTCTGGAGAATGTTTCTTACCTCCGTAACCCATACTCACCCATAACTTTCTTATTAGCTACAAAGGGATTCTATGCCTGGGATTTTTCAATGGTGAAGTCAAAGACCGACTGATTAATTGAATCAAAATTCTAAAAGTCAAACTTTACGAGTTAAAATTTTTACCCTCAAACTCTCCCCATAATGCTTTCAAAAGTCAAACAGGTTGCTTTCGAAAAAGCCCACAGTTTTTAAAATATCCTCTCCCTTCACTGGGGGAACTCAGAGTACCCTAGTGATTTCTGAAGTCAGCGCGCGTCTGCTGGTGTGCGCCAAATAGGGGCACTCCTGTAAGGAACGCAGAAATTAAAATCTGGAAGAAACATCTGTGATAAAATGACCCTTCCCTTTCTCCTGAGATTTCGACGGCTTGTTTATGCTCTTTGGGTATTAGACAAGAATCTAAACGACTAACCCCAGTAGGGACACTTGAGGGGAAGAGTTCTTTAATGTTATAAATGGATCAAAGGGAAACTGGAGAAGTGGATAGAACGAGCAACCCAATCTAGCAGTCTAGACCCTCCCATTGGTCTTTGGACATAGCAATCACTTATCTCTGCTCTGAATATGATATGAAGGTTGGAATTTCTTATCAGCATGAAATAGAAATATGATAAACAGAAAAAGAAGTGTGAATCTACAAACAGAGAATGAATCAGCCTTGGATTGTCGAAGGGGCAAATTCCAAGGAAAGATGGTGCTGGCATCAGCATGACTCCAACTTTACAACCAGGTCAACAGGCCCAACTAGACCTGGAGATGAAGAGTCGCCACGTCTTATCCCATGGTGGCTGGCCTTAATCTCCCTGGGGAAACACACTGAAGAATAAACTTCGGGCCATGTAAAGAATTCCCAGGAAACATGTGTAAGGGATGAGGGCATAACTTTCAGGGCTGTATAGTCATTAAGTTCATAGAACAAGTCTGTCTGAATCCCAAGTGAGAAACTTACATCCAGAACATCGGGGGCATGACCTGAGTGGAGGAGATAATAATAGTTCCACAGTCAGGCTAAAATCAGTCTCAGGACAGGGGGTGAAACATGCAGAAATAAGACCCGAGAGCAGCGTCTGGCGGATCTGAGGATCCCACACATTAAGGGCACCGGGTGCCGGACAGGACCTATTCGGTCCCCAGATCTAGAAGCACTGCCAACCTCGATCTTTCCCAGACTGGGAGTTAAAATGTCTTTGTGCACTACGTTCTTTCTGAGGGAAGAGCTGAGTAAAGAAAGGAACGGGGAAATGAAAATGAAAACAACAACACGGCACCTGCCATCTCCTGAGCCCTGCGGAGGGTCTCACAGCCACGCTCTGGTCTCTGCGCATCCAGCCTGTTAATGCTGTAACGAACGTCCTGCAACGCGTTTCGGAGACGAGGAAACTGGGGTTCGCAAAGGTTAACTTGTTCCAAGGTCATGGGACTTGCGAACCTGGCTAACCCTAATTTTGTAAACTCATCTACTTTTGCAAATGCATTTGATTTTTTCTATTGTTTCCTCTTATTGAAGTTCCGCGTTCGAAGCAGCTATCTGGCCTCAGTGAATAGAGAAGACTGGGGGTAAACCTTGCCAGAGTGGAAGAGGGCGGCCTGTGTCACCCTGGGAATCAAGATTGGATGTCCCTCCAGAGTAGTGGGTGGGGCGCCCTCCCACTCAAGCCCTGTGGTAGCAATAAGGAGACTTTTAAAAAGAGCAAAAAAGCATAATGGTCCTTGTTCCCAGACAGAGGACTATATGGCAGGGATGGCAGCTGACACTCTTAAAATGGTCCCTATAGTTCTTCCTTTCTAATGATTTAGGGCCAGAAAGTATCATGTGTCACCTTCCCACTTAGAAGCATCACAGTGCGGGTCACAGGACGCTGCCCTATCACTTGCACTGAGGTCCCTGAGCTGGCAGCTGGTTTCCCCCCTCCGCCATCGGAGTTAGCCTGGGTGAGGGCCGCACCCTTCAGGTAACACTCTAAACCCTCCAGATGCAGCCCACGAGGAAGCCCAGCTCATTAAGGCCTATCGACACTGTCAAGGGTAATTCAATCAGGGATTAGCGTCACCCGGAGAGTTCAGCATGGGCCTGGCTCACGTTAAAGTGTTTGACACTGAGCGGGGAAGGCAGACAAGGTTACCGTCAGCTCCTAGCATGTGGCTCCCTCTCCGAGGCCTGCAAGGGCTGTCCCGTGGGTCCCTGGAGCAGGAGAAAGCTTATATTTTAGTTTTCCTAAAATGCTTTTCTCGACTCTGAGTCCCAGAGTTTGCACTTACTGGATTTTTAAAATTAAAGTACATGACACATTTCACCCTTCAGATCCTGTTTAAAAACACCTTCCTCTCAATGCACCTACAGTGGCTCCGGCCCGCCTCCCAGGTGGATGGAGCTGCACCGGTGGTCCTCAGGGTGTTAACGTGCCGCCTGCCTCGGGTGCAGTAAGATGTGCCCCTTGCATACTTCTCATGGAAGTACAAATTAGCGCAACCTTTCGGGAAAATGATTTGGTAATATGTTCCAAGAACTTCAAAAATGCTCCTATCCTTTTGACCGAGTGCATAATTATACTTCAGGGAATCTATCCGAAGAAAATAATCAGAAATACAAAAGGAGCTTGTTATACCAAAGATGACTGTCGCAGCGTTGTAAAAATAAACAAATTGGAAATGTCAATATTATTCCGTAGAATATTGGATATCCATATGTTAGAATACCACGCATATTGGCTGGCACTGAGAATTTCATATTTAACCATCTAGACCCTAAAATTTCAAGCAAAAACCCAAGATTTTAAATTATACATGCAATAATTCTTCAAGTACGTAAAAACCACGTTCAGAAAGAAGGGACCACACCTATGTGTCAACAGGGTCACCTCTGGTTGGTAAGGTTAAGAGTGATTTTTTTCTTTATGCTTTCTTCTTTTTCTCTGTCACACAGGTTGTGAACATGTATTACCTTTGTAATTGAAGGATGTGGGAAAAGTATTGCATTTCTAAAAACATGTGAGCCCACAAAGATAAATATAATCTATCTAAGTCCTTTCCCCCTGAACAGGAAATGCGACTCTTCTCTTGGCTAAGAGGACTCTGCCTTTCAGTCCACCAACTGCCGTCCGTCTTCCACTGGGACTTCAAAAATCGCCACATAGAGATAAGCAGGGAGCACATGAAGTCACCAGAGAGGAAAGGTGACAGTCTGTTTTCCCCATCCTGTGGCTTCATCGGTACGGCTTTGAGAGTCTGGGGCTGAATCCACACATGACCCCACTGACCCCGACATCTAAGCCCACCCATCAGGACAGCTCGGGTGCATTAAGAGCAGGGGCTCAGTTCTTCATTCAGGTCATACTTTCAACAGAATATCTGGAACAGTAGTCTAGAAATAACAACCCAGAATCCCACCAAGGCCCGAGCACAACCCGGAGGGCAGATGGGTTCCCAGATGCCAAAGGCCCCATGGAAAAACAAAGCTAAGGTGATTCTTCTCGGCAAACTGCCTAGCACCTGTCTTGGTGCGTGTTCCAGCACTCACTGAGCGACCTGCTGTGCGGAACAGGTGTGAACTGCTCTGACCCCCGCCGAGCTATCCATGGAACACCTGGGGTCCCATACATTTGCTGAGGCCGGTCCCAAGGAGGGTTATAGGTATTAATGGGTACCATACCCAGAGTGACAAGGGGGTAGGAAGATGAGGGAGATGCCCCAGTGGGGGTGTTCTCCCCATGTCATGCAAGTTGGGTCAGATCGTCGAGGAAAAATAATCCTTTCCCCTTAGTTCCAAAAGCACAACTGATCACACGGTGTATTTTTAAAGATAGCTTTTAGGGCAGCCCCAATATCCTACTGTCATGCACATAGGTACCCACCCTGTGGGACCTTGTCTTTGACACACACATCACCTTAGCTGTGCAACTGAGGTATCGGCAAAGATACCACTAAGCATTGACCTAAGTAATCATCAGAATAAGAAGAGCTACAATTGGTGATTATGTGTCCACCAATCCCCTGTCTCTAAACTTGCCCGGGGTCAAAAGGAAATCCAAGCTCAGAGAGGTTAAGTAACTGAGGGGCAATCAGCCACAGACAGAGTTCAGATCAGGGCCCGCCTTGATACAAGGCCCAGGCTCTTCTCCTCCCATAACATTCTGTTGCCTCAAAAACGATTGGGGTTGTTTGTTGTGTGTGCGTGTGTGTGTGTGGTTTTTTTGCGACTGAAACAATTGCCCTCTATCTACCAAAATGCATAGTACAAAATCCACGTGACTTTTAGGAGCATGGATGTCCTATAATCCCAAACACCTCCTCCTCACCTCTCTCCTCGCTTGCAGGTGATGGGGAGAGCAAGGCTAGAGAAGGCTGAAGCACACTGATGGGGAGAAATGAGGGCTGGGTCTCGTGATTAACATTACTGGCGCACTGAATGTCATCCGAACAAAGAATGAAGGTCATTATTCTATCTGTAGTCCGGCTAATGTAAGTAAGGACTTAAACATTAACAGCCATTTGTAGTCAAGCATTTCTGCTTATCCAAAAGGGCGGGAACGTAAGACTTCACAGGTTAGTCCTGTAAAGGTCTAGTTTATTTTTTTTCAGATGGAGAAAATGAGACACAGGAATGTGACTCACCGGCTACGGGCTGCATGCTCCTGAAAGCTGCGTGAGGATAAGGACCAGGTCTCACTGGCCTTCGTTTATACATTAATTCATTCATACATTGATTGATTCAAGAGCTTATCCTGAGTACCTGCTGTATATCACATGCTAGGGGGACACGACCATCTGTGCCCAGGACTGTGCTGCGTCCACAGCTGTCACCCAGAGACTGTGGGCTGAGAGCATTTATTGATTACAGATAACAGTAGCAGAGACGAGGGCACAGATCTCTGGGCCCACAGATTCCAATCTATTGCTCTAACACCTACAAAATCCATCATTCCGTGTTCGCAGCTGGCCTCTCTGCTTCCAAGGAGCGCTGAAATCCGAAGATTACTAATGGATTGCAAACATAAGAATGTCATTTCATCCGCACTAAATGGGTTACATTTTCATTTCACTGAGTGCCTTCTTGCTTCTGAGACGCAAGCCAGGAAAGCAGGAGCGCCGAGCTGACCTCTCCACCACTCATTACCCACTCCTGCTCCGTCGCGCGCGCCTAATCAGCTCTTCCGGTTCTGATCTTGTTAGAGAACACTGGTCTCCCACCCCGGGAGCCCTGCCAAATATACTGGAGGGAACAACCTCACCCGAGTGGAGAATCGCAGGGTGGGTGAATTTCAATCAGATAGCCTGGGTCTGTTCTTGACGTGGGACCACTCTGTACCAACCACGGGAGCGACTTCAGGCCGCTGCCATCCTACTACGTTCAGGTCTCACTGTTATTCAAACTGGGAAAGAACTGCCCTCCTCCATACGTTAAAGGAATACAAAGGAGAGTGATGGGCTGATATGGGCAAAAACCCTCAAAGAAAAAGCCTGCAAAACAATGGACTTTTATGGCTTAAAACATCGATTTTTTTTTTTCCCTCAAGCTTTTAAAAACAGCTTCCCTGGATGCTACTACAGAATGCAAAGAGGAAGTGGTAAGAATGTAGGCAGGAGAAGGATGAAGCCCGAGCTGTAATAACCGATCCGCGAGACAAGGTATAAGCATTACTTTCAAATGAGTAGTGACAGACGCCTTAGGAATTTCCAGAGGGATGGCCAACCCTAATCACAGCGCTTACTTGTAAAAACAACCTGCAAAGCAACCCGATGCCAGGGAAGACGCCACAGCACACAGATGATGAAGAGGCGCAAGTGAATGATGGTGCCGGCCTCCTCTCTCCTTCCTTCCCTGCTCCCCATTGCCCTCCAATGCGGTGTTAAGAGAGGTAGCATCCCTGTGGTTCTGAGAACACGTGCCGCGGGCCACGGGCCACGTGCAGAAGGGTGGTGAAGTGTGCTCGCTGCCACAGGACACCGCTTTCGCTTTGTTGCCTGTGTCTCCGCCGCAAGGAAGTCCAGCTTGCATTTCGCTCAGTGCTTCTCCTCACATCAGTCGTGGCCCTGAGCCAGCTCGATGGGTGCTGGGATCCACTTGCGAGCAAGGTTGGAGCCCATCTCAAAGAGGTACGCTCACCGAATAAAGACGGTACCCGCTTCGCCTGCTTAGGCTGCCGGGACCCCATCCCCCATCCCAGGCCATCTTCCGCCCATCCGGCCCCGCCCCCTGCACACCCCGGATTCATCCCCTAGAGGCAGAAGGCAACCCAGAAAGAGTAATAAGTGGTGGTGGCTCTTTCTCTTGACGCATCCAAATGACAGACGCTTGAGGGAAATGACACTTGGACTATGGCAGAATGCACGGGGACCACTGCCCACTTGTTTCTAAAAAGAGAAATCCAAGGCTCGGCAACAGTATGTCGCCTGCAAACAACTGTGCAAAGAGGCTGGGGCGGGAACAGCCTGAGCACTGGCCTGGACGCGGGCACCTGGTCACCATGCTCAGCCCCTGACAACCCTAGAGTCTCCAGGTTTCACTTCTATCATTTGTGAAATACAGGCTTGGGCTAAATGACCTTTCCAATGCCTTCCAGTGTTGACATTCTAAAACCTTGTCACTCCAAGTGTGTCCCTGGCCCAGCATCACCTGTAACTTGTTAGAAATGGGACATCTTGGTGCCCACCCCAGAAGGACTTTAAAACCCTCGGCACTTTTAATATATTCCCAGGTGATCTGTATGCACATTCAAGTTTGACTGGCATTGTTCTAGAATATTTTAGCATAGGTTTATAGAGAATCATCAGTTCTAACGCGAGAATAATAAAATAAAGCAAAAGCAAAAATGCCAGACTAAATGACTTCTCCTCTTAAAGAAAATGTCTCGGCTGCCCATTAAGAGGGCTTGGCACTGGGCTAAAATTTGTCATCGAATCAAACCGCACCCCAGCAGGCGCCCCGGGCCTCAGAAGTCATTGCTGCAGTTCTTGGGGCTCTTCTTACGCGGAGTGTCCTTCTTTGAACACACCTCAACGGGATCACCCAAGGGTCTTAAGTCATATTGTATTTGGTTAAGTGTCCCAAAAGAATAGTGTTTAGATGTTTCGAAGTATTACAAGAAGTACCACATTGTGGGTCTAGGCACGCGTCCCTTCCTGGATGTGCTGGGAGACCGTAACATGACTAAATGTACCTAGTGGCTGTGTACACCTGCCCAGGGGTTAGTCAAACAACAACGAATCACTCCGCTCTTTCTCGTTATGTGGCTCTATGCTGCATGCTATTCCCATGGAAACGGACGTATTTGGTGTCTGCAGTTAAAGAATCAAAAATGATTACATGAGGGTTCCTTCACGTCAGCACTACAGACATGTTGGACCCGACAGTTCTTTGTTGCGGGGGCCGCCCTGTGCACGGGAAGAGGTTAGGTGGCATTCCTGGCCTATAGCCAAGAGATGTCCACAGCAGCTGCCACTCAGTGTGGCAACCGCAATGTCTCCAGAGGTTGCCGCATGTTCCTCATGGGGAGGGGCAAGAGACTCACCCATGGCTGAGAACCACGGGGTTAGAACACACGAGCGTGAACGATCAGGAAAGCTCAAGGAAGACGTCTCCGGGGATGTGATTTGAAGGAGCCACAACACAAATACTGAGCAACTGTATTAATGGGTGAAATAAACACACAAGTATGAATGACACATGCATGTCAAAGGCTAGTGAAGATTGAAGGAAGAATCAAGGGTGGAGTACATGACTCAGAAACAAGAAACCAAGGGGAACAGACTACCTCTACTTCTGGCAACACCTCTTACGGGAGAGCAAAGGCGGTCATCACGGGCTGTTTCTCGGCCACAGGCATCATTAACTAAGATGGAAGTAACTGAGAGACAAAGAAAAGGGGTCAAGGATGTCAGGCAAGAAGCGCTGGTACACTACGACAATGTCACTTTGAAGCATGAATTCTCCAAGGCAGGTCTCCTGTGCGTAGCTTCACAAAATCTACAGCCGGAATGGGAGTTAGCTTCACCCTCTCCAATAACCATCACTCCACACGTAACCCAGACAGGTGAATGCATGCACCCAAGGTCAGTTACCCAGAGGCACCGCTTGAACACAAACCTTCAAGGCCTGTGAAGGCTCAGACTTGGTGTCAACCATCCTTGGTGACCCAGCACCCAGAGGTGGGCCTCCGGAGCACTGAGGACCAGTGACGATTAGGCGGCCGAACTGAACCTGGATCTCCTGCATTAGAGCCTAACACTCTTTCCACCGTGTCACTCTGCCTGCTGTGACTAAGGCGGATTTTTAGAGTGTGGAAAGACTGTTAACAAAATGCTAAGACAGCATCCGGTATATTGGAAAACATAAAATGTGAATCTGTGGGTCTTAGAAAAGAACATGGTAAGGACAGAGTTTAGAATG
Organism: Mormoops blainvillei; assembly: GCA_004026545.1. NCBI lineage: Eukaryota > Metazoa > Chordata > Mammalia > Chiroptera > Mormoopidae > Mormoops > Mormoops blainvillei. The sequence continues at coordinate 23,646 of PVJD01005438.1, forward strand.
AGGTGAAGATACTTCACTCGAGGGAGGAAGGAGGTGCCTTCCAGAGCACCAGTGTCAGGGAGTAGAACCCTCCAGAGGCTGGAAGGGGCCTGTGGCACAGTCGTCACTTCTCTATCCAGTCACACCACCAGCCACCCAACCGAGAGCCAGAACCCAGCCCATGCCAACCCTCCCCAGGAGAGGATGGAGCAGAGCCCTCAAGGAAGAAGAGAGATGCCCCACCTCAGCCAACCTAGCCTATCCCATGTTCAAGGTCAACCTTCGGGCAGGCAGACTGAGACTGGCTGGAGAGTTTCCCTGCTCCAGAAAATCTCCCTGCTTGCTGATGATGCTAGAGATTGCTCATCACGGAACAAGGCAGAAAAGCTTAAAATAAAACTGCTGGTTGAGGTAACGCATTGGTTGAATTCACATTCAACCCAATCCGTTCACCGAACGGTGTTAACTCTATCAGGTCCTTCCCGGCTTTGGTAGTGGGCCCCGAGGGAAGTCACTGAGGGACCCCTGGCTGCTGACAAGGGGAAGGGGGAGGGGAGGCACGGAAAGAAGAGGCTGTGGGTTCAGATCTATTTAGAGCCCTTGTGCTGAGCCAACATGGCTCCCTCTTCAACTGCACTGGGACAAATAGCAGTGTCCTGAGGTGGTTTTGTCATGCTAATGTACCCAGACAGCCCTGCTCCACAAGATTTAGGGGAGGTTTTTGTGAGTTTGTTTGCACCGAGTTGAGCTTCCTTAGGAAGCTTTCATTAATCAGGGTACGACTGAACAGAAGGGGCACTTGGGAGCTACCTGATTAAAGGCCGAGGAAAAGGTGCAGTCTGGGTGGAGTCCAAATGGGGAGTAAGAAGAGGCATCTTCTTGGTGCCAACCACTGTGCCAGCTTCCCCACAAAAGTGATTTCCTGCCCTCCTAGGAGCAAAGTATTATCTCTGCTATGCAGATGAGGCAGCCGATGTTTAGGGGCTTTGAGTCAAACTTGGCTGTGGTCATTGAATGAGTAAGTGGTGGATTCTCTGACACCAAAGTTTATGCTCTTTCCACTTCACCACGCAGAAAAGCTGGGAAGAAAAGGACAATCCATTGAAAACCCTTCCGGGGGTGAGTTATCAACGGTGCTCAGGATTTAGCGGACCTCAGCAGACGAGGGCGCCTGCATTTATTCTGTAACTATTTATTGAGCATCTGCCAAGAGCAGGGCATTGTTCTGGGCGCTAACAAAGACAAGGGCTCTAACGGAAGACACAGAAAAATAGCACCTCCTATGTGTGCGTGTTCCACCTAGCCAGGAGGAAAAATAAACACAGAGCAAAGAGTTAAGCAGTATAAAATACTGCGAGTTAGAGAACAAGAATGGTGGGACTGAGGAGGTGAGGAATAGCTCAGTGAGAGAGTGCAATTATGGGAGGCCTTTATCAAAGAGAGGGACTCATGGTGATCTTTGCAGAAGGAATGGTACTTCAGGGGGTAGAAAAAGAGAGAAGAACATTCTAGAAAGAAAGACATGCTATGAACCAAATCAAGACCAATGCACCTGTCCTGATCGAAGCTTAAGATCTTCAATCAAGGACACTTTGGATGCAGCGATTAGGACGACCCTGCTGGATACTGTGGAAGAAACCTAGATTCTTGAATGTCAGGAAGTCCATTAGAAATAAAGGGGAAACCTGGTGTTTAGGATTTAGTGGATAGTAATTATGATTTTAATCTTACAAGTAGAAGCCCTGAAGTGGGCAGAAATGCAGTGGCTCTGTCTACAGAGAGCGGCAAAAAGATACGACACACCTGGGAAGACCTCCCCTCCTCTTCCCCGTCTCCCTTCCAGGAGCCCCACTGAGAAAACGCTCCCAAAGGAGAGAGTCATAGGTCCTCGGTCTGTGTCATCTAAATATCCCACACGCTTTCATGGCCATATCGGGGTTTCCTTTTTTTATTATTACTTTAGGAAAGTTTTCCACAGGTAGCTGAGAGAGGTTCGCACTTGGAATAGAAAGAAGACAATATACGTGTAAATAAGCCAAATATCACTAACCACAAAATGAGTGAGCATTCCAAAAACACCACCATTTTGAGCTCAAAAGGGTTTTTTTTCCCCTCAATTGGCCCCAGTCAAGGAGGGTTTTAATAAACAGACGTCTTAACAGCCACCTTCAAGCATGTATGTGACTGAATGGATAAATAGATTCTGTCACCGTGGCAATGCTATAGACAGTTGTCACTAATAAGAAATATGCATTCAGTCTCTGTCCCTGGTTCCTCACCCAGAGCTCCTAAACCCTCCTAGTTTCCTGAGCAGTGAGGTGTCTCTTACACCCAGCTCCTAAATCCCCTGGAACATCCTGGGTGACGGGTCACTTTGCGTTCGAATGCGATGACTCTTCGGGGCTTCCGTAAGAGGACTGGTCAGTAGGAAGACCAAACCACGATTAGATGCTTGGAACTTTCAGCCCTACCCACCATCTTCCAGGGAAGGGACAGGGTCTGGAGATCGCATTAATAATCAGCAATGCCTCCACTAATGAAGCCTCCATAAAAATCCCTAAGGTACGAGGTCTGCAGAGCTTCTGGGTCGGCGGACACACCCATGTGCTGAGAGAGTGGCGCATGACAACTCCACGGGCACAGAGCTCCTGCCCTTGGGGACCCTTCTAGATCTTATCATATGTACCTCATCATCTGGTCATTCATCTGTTTCCTTTATTATACACTTAATAACAGACAGGTAAATGAAAATAATTATTGCCCTGAACTCTGTAAGCCATTAAAGCAATTACTGAAAATGAGGAGAGGGTTGTGTTCAGAAGTACAGGTGACGACCCAGGCCTTGCAACTGGCATCTGACAAGGGAGTGGTCCTGAGGGACTGAGCCCTTTACCAGTGGGGTCTGCACTAATACCAGGTAGTCCAGATGCCCAGCTAATGTCCAGAGAGTTAGAAAACTGGGCCGTGGGTGGGTGGGGAACCCCACACTTTGGGTGTCGGAAGTGTTGTAAGTCGAGTGAAAGAAGTGGTGTTTTTCTTTTAGCAGTCACAGGCCGTGAGGGTTTTTGAGAAGAATGAGAGTTATACTGGCCAAAGACAGATCTGTCTAGAGCCCACCATTGCTGGGCAGACATTGTAAGCCTTTCAACTGCCTTTCCTTTTACGAGAACAGTGCCTTTCAGTCCTGAGTCATGTGAGCATTATCTATCAAAGCATCCTCCCAATTTAGCGCCAAGCCTCCTGGTACAGAGTGGATACCTTGTAAGTGTTTTAGGGACAGACGAGTACGGGCAAGAATCTCCCAAGCACCACTGCATGGGAAACAAGGCTTAACCTCCTTCACCCAGAAGAGTCCGCTCACACACAACACACATTTTGAGACGAGCACGGCACACTATCCTCCCATGTAAAGGGTGGGTCCCTCGCCCAGGTGTGGATTCACTGGGTATCGACGTGTGTGTCAGCTACCTGTAACTCATAACCATTCTCCACTACCTATTCCTCGGCAGGGCTCTCTCATCTAAGCCAGGAGTGCCCCCCGCACTGAGCAGATAGAGGCCTGTGGCATATGTCCAGATGCGCACTACAGTGAGAAGTACTATTCAATGGAAAACCTCTCGGGCTTCACAGTGCTGTGGGCTAGAGTACAGGCTTTGAGGTCAGGCAGTCGGAGGGATGAATTCTGCTCATTCGCCTTCTCACTGTCTGATCTTGGGGAAACTACCCCTCCTGCAGCCTCAGCCTCTACTTCAGTAGAACAGCACTTACTTCACAGGGTAGTTGTGCTGCGTGAGATCGTGGGGGTCGAACCCTCAGCACAGAACCCACCAGTACAGCGAGTGTGGAGGTGGTGGGGGAGCTGCTGTCCCCTGGGTCCCTGCTTCCATAGGTAAGAAGCCTCCTTTAGGTTGGCACTGCCGGCCTCTGCTCTTGAACTCCTTGTGAGACGAGGGGAAACCCAGCTGAGTGATGAGCGCGGGAAAAGGGCCAAGCGGACAGGGCTCGGCTCCACTCCGCTCCCTCCACTCCTCGTTCTACGTCTTGGCGTCGCCACTGCTCTGGTCTCTGCAAGGGCCCGGCGGGGTCAGCTCTACTTCCCAGGACGCCTGGTGTTTGGGAATGTGAGCTTAGTTCAAAAGAATGCTAGGCAAGCCTTTTGGCCGTCTCTAAGCCTTGTCTCCCAGCATGGTTTTCATCAGTAACAAAGGCGATGTTTTCATCTCCAACTATCTCCTATCTCTGCCTACTGACCGCTTTTGAACTTGGGTGAGGAAGAGGGGTGACATTCATTGGGTCCACTCAAGCCCGACAAGATATATGTCACAAATGGCACCTGGGGGCAAAACCAAAGCCCAGTTGTGTGTTCCACTGTCTCACTTGACTGAATGAAGTCATCCAACAGGTTAGTTCGTATCGTTGTCATTATAGTGCACAGGAGAGTGGTGGCTTTCACCTGCCAAGTTAGTATGAATAAATGAAACCACTTACTAGATGCCGCTCATGTATCCAGGGGACAGTACCAGTGTCCACCAGTAAAACAAAAGCCAAGGGGGACTTCTTCACCATCATACCACGACCCTTAGCTCTAATGGCCATGAAGGCAGCTCCCTTTGGTCCCATGTACTCTGTAGGTACTGTTTTGGGGGCAAGAAAACTAATAATTACATACCACCGGCAAATTTACAAATTCCACCAAGGTGATCAGCAGGTGGCTCAGCGGTGGAATTGCTGTTGCACTGTTTTAAATTGTGCTTGATAAGCCAACCCGGGACAACAAAAGAATTTTTTAAATTAATGAACAAATTACAGCCAACGCAGAAGGAGAAGACAGGTCGCTCCAGCACACGTGCTTCACGTTTAGAAATCAGACTCCTCCTCCAGCTATTCCAGAGCACCTAGGACTTGGTATTACTTTGGAATACCAGTCGATGTGGAATGATCTGGAAAGCCAGGCAGACATAAAATATTTAAAAAAAGAAAAAGACGGAAGGTTGTTAAATGGACACCACCAGTCAAATTGATCTTCACGCACCAATGTCACTCTCCATATCCAAGATTTTACATTAAAAAAACCAGAGAAAGCAAGAGTATCTCAGAGTCAGGGGACTGAGTCTACTTCCCTCAAGACAGACACTGGTTTAAAAAAAAAAATTCAAAAAGCATACCATGTAACGAAAAGGACTTTTGCTCTTTCTGGAGGTCATTATTTCATCTAGCAAATTCCTGACTTCTACAAGGACAATGAAATCGGGGAGACCTTAATTTAAGCCATATGTCTCAAGCTTTCACTCACTGAACACGGAGAACATGCATGGAAAACTGGGATTTTTTGAGCCAGGAGAAAGGAGGGAGGAAATACAAGAAGGAAGGCTGAGTTTCATGAGTCACAAATTTCCTTCAAGTGATTCTGACTCCCGAGAGAGGAGGAAAGGCTGAACATCACCAGACAGATGTGGTCAGCAAACCCCCTTTCAAATTAAACGTAAGCCCTCCTCGCCCGCTGTGCGCCCCTCAGACCCATCTAAGCCCCTCAAACAGCGACTCTGCTCCAGAGTTCTCGGTAATCACCTCTGCGCAGAACTGGGAAGGGCGTAAAAGTGCCACTAGGCAGCAGTGTGATTTACCCGGTGGCCTGAAGATGAAAGCAGTTTTTGCATTTTTACTGGGAAAAGCCCATTAACTGGATAATTTACATTTCCCCCGAAAATCTCCCTCCAGTTCAAGCATTACCAAGTTTTTTGCCAATGTCCAGTCCTAGGAAGAACATTAACGCCCATCACCGCTACCCTAACCGTCCATCTGCACTGCAAAGGAAGGGTTACAGGGACATCAACTTTGTTCCAGCGCAGGGACGTCAGTCCAGGCTTGACTGGTGTCACCTACTGGGTGAAGAATGCAAATCACTCAGGAGTGGCACTCAGAAGCCGAAAGGTCACCCCCAATAAGTCAGCATCTAGGGAGTGGCTACCGAAGTGGTCAGGGGAAGGAAATAAATTTTTAATGTTTCCAAATCATGCATGTAACTTAAGATCCCCAAATGTCACTCATTCAAGTAATGCCTTCATAATTTAATTTTGCCATGTTCAACACCATCTGAAACTTTAGTCGCTTTCATGGTTTTTAAATTAAAATTTATTTTACATCAACCATTGCTTAACCTGAATCTTAATGAAAAAAAAAATCAATAAAGTTGTGTTTGATATGCCTTTTATTTTCTAAACCACATCTTTTCTAATATTTGTTTAAATATTATAAACTGTAGCCCATGCACCACCTAAAAATATTCTCACACCAAGGCTAATTTCTTAGTTTTGATCATTCATTACATTTGGGCAAGAAGTTCATTAGGAAAAGCTGGGTGAAGGGCATAGCGACATTCTCTGCATTATTTTAGCAATTTTTCTGTCAGCCTAACATTATTTCAAAATAACAAGTTACCATTTATTGGGCAACGCTGACATTAAGCAAGGGCTCACAGGTAAATGAAATATCAAGTTTCTTTGCCTTTAGGTTTCACTAGAACTTTATCAAATCCCTGTGGAAATCATGGCTATTCCATATTTGCACAGCCTATAACGTGCAGTTGATGAGGTCATTGAGAAATTCTGAAATGTGCTCTCTCTGCCAGGTTACTGGACTAAACATGAATACTGCAGAAGGCTGAGACCAGAGAGAATCGGGGCTCCCTGGAGCCAAAGGGATTGGTGGTATCTCTGAGCTGGTTAACCCCAAAGGTTAACTGGTAACAGCCCCCAGTGGTTTAGGGGCAATCTGCTCCAATCTGCAGGTGCCAAAGTTTTCAGGTGCTTAGAAAAGTTATTCGTGATCTCTCATTCCATACAAGGAATCCGGACAGAGCATGATGGGATTCCAGCTCCTTCCCACAAAGAAGCTTCAGGAAAGGATTCCCCAACAGGCATGCCACAGCATGCTGGTGTGCTGCAAACGAGCTAACTGCTGGGATCCGGTAGAAGCCACAGTCCCTACACCCATCACCTCCGACCACGAGAAGACATGTCACCTGCTCCAGGGAGACACAGAGGGCTCTGCCATGAATGAGTGCCTTAAGCCCTTGAATCTCTGAGTCTGCAAGTGTCTAATCCCCAGGACCGCACAGTCCCGGACCGAGATTTGAGACACTCCGACTATTCGGGAGATTCCTTTATCCTGCAACCTTAGAAAAATCAACTTTCAGAGGAACTGGTGGTAAAATGAAGATCAAAAGGCCTTGGCTTTAGAGTCTGTCTTAAAGTAGCTCAAGCCCTCCCCTCGCAGGGCTCTAGAACAATGACCATCCCCCTTACCTTTAATCTTAAGATCCTGGGGGATAAGCCAAAGTTGCCTTAAACGCCATAATCTTCCAGTCATTGTCCCCCTGTGACTTTTAAGAACTGATAACAGTGTGCCTTTCAGGCTTACTGTATATCCAAAATCCTGAAGAAAGTGGCTAAAAAACGTACCTCCAACAGCACCTTTAGGTGGCTATGTTTTGGGGATTTTTTTTTTTATTGTTGTCAGTTACAGTTGTTCCCATTTGTCCCCCATTACTTTCCCCGGCCCTGCCCACTGCCCACCTCCCACACCCAATCCTCTCACTCACTGTCCATGTCCATGGGTCCTTTGTACGTGTTCCTTGACTTGACTTCCATGTTTCTGGTTCTAATCAACCACATTTCCTTCCTGACTTCTAGAAATTCCCCACATGGCTGAAGGGGTGGAGGCTAAACACCACACATCTAATTGGTAAAAGTTACCAGGTAGCTTGTGTGTGTGTGTGTGAGAGAGAGAGAGAGAGACAGAGAGAGAGAGAAAGAGAGAGAGAGAGAGAGAGAGTGTGTGTGTGTGTGTGTGTATAAAGCCCTGTCCTCCAAAGGAACCACACGAGACTTTTTAAAATTCAGTAACAATTACAGAGTTGGAGTAGAAGGAGGAGGCCAGGAATATTCATTCATTCACTCGTTCAGTTTTTTCCTATTTATTCATCAAGCACCGACTATCAGATACGCACCAGCATGCGGCTCACTGGCTAGAACAGCGATATTCAACCCGTGGGCCACAAAAAGTTTTAAAACATGCAACACCTGACTGTTTAGTCAGGGGCAAGGGCCGCTCTTCCCTTAGATTGTCAAATAGAAAAAAATAATGACAGCCAACACAACAATAGCTGTCCAGTGTGAATGAATCAAAATTATGCCCAGTTTTGTCAGACTGGCAGGAAATATATGCTTTGGTATGCCACAGAATTTTGGCAATTAGCTTGTGTGTGCCGTGCGATGAAGAAGGCTGAAAATCGCTGGGCTAGAACAAAGCAGGGCACCAACTCATGCCGCCCTGTCGGAAGTGCTGTAACAGAGATATAATATAAACCAAGGACACCAACATTCCCATGGAAGACCGTTCATTCTTTCGGCAATAGCGTCAGTCCCCCGCTGAGGTGCCATGCAACCTCGGTCAGCGGTTCTCAAACTTCTTGGTCTCAGCAACCCACTGCCTTCTCAAAACTTACGGGGAACCACGAGGACAACGGTTTTAGCTCACATGGGCCGCATCTATCAAAGTTGACCATATTTGAAGCCACAACTGAAACATGTCTCAAATAATCCCTGAATTTGTTTAAACAAACCCATTAGAAACCTATTATATGTTAATATGAACCACACATTTTATGAAAAGAAATGACATTTTTATGAGAACAAATAATGCAAAGAGTAACTTGTCTTACATTTTCTGCAGCTCGTAAATGCCCAGCCTCAGAAGTGACAGCTGGTTCTCCGTCTCTACTGCTGCAGCAAGTGGTTGTGGCGGACGAATACGAAGAAAACCCTGCCTCGCCCGGAGAGGAAGTTACGGGAGAGGAGAACTTTAAGAGCCATTTCAAAGGAGGGTGAACATTCTTTGATACTACACCAAAACTCAGTATTACCTTCTTAAAGGTGAGTGGCAGTGAGGAAACAAACAATTCACTGAACATGCCGTATGCTCTTCGTGACCCATTTGAAATTTGAGTGTTATTTTTTTAACTGATGCACGGCTTTGAAACGTCATACACTGGTCATTTTGAAACACTGTCTCACGGACTGACACAGATGTTCCAGCTGTTGGCACACTTCATTATACCATTTCAACAACTCTACCTCCTTAATAGCGTCACTGGGCTCATGAGAAACATCTGTAAGTATTGGAAAGCTGTCACGCTCACTGTGGCATTTACAGGTTTTTGTAATACCCAATTTTTCTTCCTCTGGAAAGCTGAGATTTTATCATCGGCTACAAATACTGTCAACTGTGTTCCAAGCTCACGGTGTTCATTTTCAAGAACACATTGGCCCAATACCCAAGTCTGAATAAATATGCAGGGTGGGGCGAAAGTAGGTTTACAGTTATTTGTTCGGAAAATGACACAATAATAAATAATAATACAAGAATAAACTGTTTCGTGTACTCACAACTGTAAACCTACTTTCGCCTCACCCTGTAGTTTACTTGTTCTTTCAAGTTGTTTTTTCAAACAAAAATTGTGGTGTAAGACAAAAGCAGATAGTTCAGCTTCTAACTTGAACAACCACAGTTCAGCTTGTAGCGCAAACACTGTATGTGTATTTCCCACTTTGTCACTTAGATTATTAAAAGGACAAGTACTCAAGGGTCAGTACTCAGTAAATTAATAACCTGTGTTGGTTCATTAGGATAACCCTAAGTAAAGCTGGATTTAAAAACATACTCAACTGTGAAGACAAGAAACGGAGTAATATTCTGAGAAATGGGAGTTTTCACCTGAAAGAGCCTCTGGAAATGGTCTCACTGATCGCGAGAAGACCTGTGACATGCGTGAGAACTGCTGAGCGAGACCTGAAGGCCGCTCAGATGTCGGTCTGGTGGAGCTCAGTGAAGCCAAGCCCACAGTGCATCCACGAAGGACATGCTCCCTGCCAACCCTGCCACTCAAGCACTGTGCGGGGAGCTGAGGGTCCTGAAATGACTTAGAAATTGTCTGCCTCTCAGGGGCGTTAGAGTCTCATGGGCCAGGCAAACGGGGAAGCAGTTCATTTTTACCTTACAGAGTATGACAGGGGTGACTATGCAGGGACTGCTATGAGAACACAAAAGAAGGGCCAAGGACCCTCAGAAGAAGAGGTTGTACCTGAGATGTGCGGCATATGGAAGAGTGAGAGGAATTAGGGGAAAAAAATAAGAGAGAGGACAACAGTCACCACTCCTGAAGTGTGAAGCGGCAGGGAGTTGCTGAAGGTTTCTCCCGCTGTGGTCTGGAGCTCGACCTCAGTCCCAGGAATGAACCCTGATTCGTGGAAACTGGCCAGTCACTGCCTCCCTCGTGATACACAGAAAGAGGTTCCAGTAATGGGCCGGCCTAAGTCAACCCACAACAAAGAATCGGAAGGAGGGGCCTGCAGGGGGTTGCGGGAGCAGCGGGCCAGCGCTCAGAAGCCATTCTGACTCTTTCCCCGGACACCGCCCATGGGGTGGGGCCGTGATGCCTGGAACTACCTTTCTGAGGATGTAGATCACACGCGGAGGAGGCCAAAGCCACAAGGACCTCAGAGACGCACGGCTAGAGCCCTGACACAAGACACCCTTTTCACTGACCTGAGCCTATGACCCCCTTCGTCATTTACAGCGGTTGGAGTCCAGTTTTCTCTTTACTTGCAGTGGAAACATCCCAGCTAGCACGAGGCAAAGCTGAGACGGTGCTAGAGAACAGGAGCCGCGTCCTGGAGCACCTTTCCTGCTTTCCGAGCATCCCGAGCCTCCTCCCGCAGGTCCCGCGGTCAGCGCGGTAGCTTAAGGGGGGAATTACGAGGCTTCCGAAGGTGCCGCCAGCTGGTTTGGGGAGGGCTCTTTCTATTTTTAAGTCCACGTTGGAATTCTTTGAGTTTTACAGGGTACCTTCTTACCTATGAAGAGGTTGAGCGTTAACCAAGAAAAGGAGGAGATGATTTCACGGAAGGTCGGTGGTGGCAAATGCGACAGTGGGTCGCCGTTAAGATGAGGAGAGAAGAGTGTTCCCTGAACGTAACATTGGAGGTCAAAGGCAACCTCGGTGCCATGAAGCAGACAAGAAGTCAAAAGCCAGTGTGAGCAGAAAGAGATACAGTGCTGGCTAAGAGGATACACAGGTAAGAGAATTATTTTTTTAAGATGGGAGAAACCTGAATATATCTATAGGCTGAAGGGAAAGATACAGGAAAAAGAAGTGGAAAGAAAAAGTGAGAAATGATAGGTACGGTGAGGTCTCAAAAGAGCCAGAATTCTTGGTCTGTGAAGACAGGAATGTGTCTTTTTAATTTCCCTTTACATCCCAAGAGCCCTCTATCATGACCAGTACTTAGCAGTCATTCAGAAAGTATTGAGGGGGGAAAAAAAGCTATTGTGTGAAAGAAAAAAATTTTGGCAAATCTTATAAAAACACATCCTTAAAACAGCTCTCATTTCTGAGAAACGAAGTGCAATGTATGGAGTGTTTTATGTTTCATGACTAACAAAGTAACGCATTGCTAAAATAAGGCGTTTTGACCATATCTACATAAAACAAGTACAGACGTTCAATTCAAAAAAGAAAAATAACTTAACTTTGAGCACCTCCACTCTAAAAGGCACTGATCTTGGCTTCAAAAAATCTGGGCAAGTTGTCATGAGTGATTTTAAGCTATTTGGGTCTTAACTGTAGCTTCTATGCTCTGGGAAGTTTCTTTACAATGACTTATCTGTGCTGTCCAATACGAGTGTCCACCAGCCAGCCACAAGTGGCTACTGAGCACCTGAAATGTGGCCAGTGCCACTGAGATGAGCTCAAGTGCAAAATGCATGCTGGATTTCGAAGTCTTAGAACAAAAAGAGAATGTGAAATGTCTCATTAGTAACTGTATACTGATTATACAGTCGTTCCTCAGTACTCGGCTTCAGAACTCGTCGAAGCCTGTACTCAGCGCATTTTGATGAGCAAAACTATGTTTCGGCACCCAGCACTTGCCAGAACTTGGGTGAGTCATGACACTGCCCTGCAGGAGAAAATGCTTCATCAGTGGGTGCTCGCTCATTGGTTTCAGCAGTCATCACGAGGGCCAGAAGGAATGAATGATGAGTACTGAGCTACCCCCGTATACTGAAATACCACTATTTTGAATATATAGGGTTAAAAATATATTACTGAATTTTTAAAAGTATTGGCATCTGAAGATGGAAAGGTAAAAATGAATGTGGAGGTAGACCTACAAGTCTGGGAGTTGAGGGTGTATAGAAATGATGCCTGATGGTCTGTTTTTTAGATAGAATATGAGGCTAGGTCTCAGGCAAAGTCTAAAAGCTTGAGTATATCTCTACATCCTTTCACCCATTTTGGTGTTTATGCCTTTTATTTCCTGCTTGCTTAGGCTAGAGCTCACAATGTATCCCCCAAACTCAGAACCCCGATGCCTGCCAACTCAATCCCACTATCCTTTAATCTCAATATAGACCTTTCCTCTGGAAAGAGTTTCTATTATCCTGTCTGATATAGTGGCTCATTATTTACTAACAAAGGAATCAGCTCTTAATTCAGCTATTCTGTGCACCACGCTGGTGGTGCAGTGGCTAAGATTATAGGCTCTGTAGATAATTCTGATGTTATTTAAATTGTTCTAGAGCAAACGACGAAGGAAAGCTTGAAAATTATTTTTAGGAAGTAAATGTAAAATTAATACCAAATCCTGACAAAGATCTACCCACAAAGAAAATCTGGCTAATCTCACTTAAAAAATATTGACGCAAAATATCCTTAATAATAAAATAGAATCCAACAACTATTTAAAAAATATGCCCTGGCTTATGTGGCTCAGTGTATTAAGCACCAGCCTGCAAAACAGAGGGTTGCAGGTTCAATTCCCAGTCAGGGCACATGGCTGGGTTGCCGGCCAGGTCCCAGCAGCAGGGGGCCCTTGAGAAGCAACCACACATTCATGTCTTCCTCCCTCTCTTTGCCCCTCACTCTAAAAATGAATAAGTAAATCTTTTTTAAAAATTCGCCATTTATCAACTGAGGGCTGTTTCAAGAATGCAAAGTTCAATATTTTAAAAATATACTTACAGAATTCATCCTTTTAATAATCTAAAAAGAAAAATATACAATGATAAATACTGAAAATATTTTTTTTAATTTTGGTAAAAAAAAAACGAATAAATTCTTCATTCATGTGATAATTTTTGTCTATTTTAACCCAAAATCCATTATCATAATGTCAAGACAGTAGGGTTGTTACCATTAAAATCATGAAAAGACAAGAATTTACATTATCACATTCTTATTTGACACGGTACTGGAGTTTCTACCAATATAACAAGAGAATAAAATTAGAAGTATAAAAACTAGAGTGGAAAATATAAAATGATCAGTGTTTGCATATGTCTGGATAGCTAAAATACCCAAGAGCACCAACTGAAATGCACCTATAGCTAGAGAACTTTGAAAGATAGTGAGGCTGAAAATTAACACACGAACACCAATAACTTTTGTATAAACAAACTGTAATCATTTAGAATATACGGATAAAAAGAATATTATTCCTTTTACGAAAGCACCAAAAAAAAAAAAACCCCAGAAGTAAATCTAACAAGAAATATACAAGCACTAGATGAGAAAAAAATAACTTTAAAACTCTACCAAAAGACAGGCTAAAAGACTTGACAAATATAAAAAAAATCAGGTTCTTAAACAGAAAAACTTAACATCGTATGGATTTAATTCTTCCTTAGTTAATTTAAAATTTTAAAGAATTTGAAACAAAACACCACTAGTTTTTGTTGTTCTGGGGTTTTTTTGTTTGTTGATTTTTTTTCGTTTTCTTTCTTTTTTTTTTTTAAGAACTAGACAAGCTCCTTTGAAAGTTTATATAAAAAAAAAATAGCTAGGAGAACTCTGAAAAAGAATAGAAGCAAAGAGTGACTAGTCCTAGCAAATATTAAAACATACTACAGAGCTTCGATAACTGATACAGATAAGCACATGAGACGATATAAATAGTGCACAAAGATATGAATAGATCTCAGAATTACAGTGCTGACTGGAGAGATCCGTGTTATTAAACTTTTGTTTTTCTCTGGTCAATCTTTTATTACAGGGAGGTATCAGCCAAGAACCCAGAAGGGTAAAGGTAAAATTAGTTTTCCTCCCCTACAGAGTAACAAGTTGTACCATATGGCCTAGGAGTTTCACAGGCTAGAGCATCTAGGTCCGTGTGAGCGCATTCCAGGACGTTCGCACTAGGACGAAATTGCAGACATTTCCCAGCACATACCCCAGTCATTAAGTGGCACAGGGTTGTACACAAGAATTGTACTCCAGCTGACAGAGTTTTCCCCCACTGGGGGAATGGGTAAGCAATTCTGGTACTGCTGTAGATGCACCGTAAAACTGAACAAGTAGATAAATAGATGAAAGATAGTGAGAACCAAATTTCTCACGGTTGGAGTGAGATGCGCAAGAGGAGGAGGCTAGCACGGTCCATGGATTAAATAATAAATTAGACAATGATAATTACAGAACATTAGAGCTGGAGACATAAGTATGAACTCACACTGAGCTTAGTATACATACGGATGGTTACACGTAGAAATATTTATAGATATGAGTTAGTATACACACATGCATTTCTTAGTTCTCTCAGTTGAGCGAGCCAAGAAATACCACCACCCCGATCTGTTTCTCACACCGTTCTTCAAAGACAAAGATGAGGGCTCCCTTGAGAAATGGCGATTCTGGGACCCAGGCAGGCAATATACAAAATGAGCCTAGAGCAGGCTGTCTTGACCAAGAGAAACAGTGCTCAAAGCCAAAACCCACGCTGATGCGGGCGTGTCAGCAGGACAGAGAAGTCAACTGAAAGGGCTCCCATTAGGCAAAACTGGAACACTCTGGGCAATAAAATCAATCAAGTAGTATTAGATTATCACCCAAAGTATAAAATAAATATTCATGAGCCCATATGATATGAATAAATGATGAAATAAATAAATTAGTGGGCGATAAAAGACAATTCTGTCATTGAATAATTCAACATAAGTTATGTAGATATGTTTCTGAAAGGTGGACCAGAGCTCCCCATCCCTTTCTTATGGACCACGCCCAACGAGGTCCTTCAAAGAGGACAACAAAAAGGGAGAAAAGGAGTAGTTCTAATGCTTGACCAGGATGCCTCAAAATTGCCATGGTCATCAAAAACAAGTCTGAGAAACTGTCACAGCCAAGAGGAGCCCCTATGAAGATGCGATGACGAACTGTAATGTGGAATACTAGATGGACAGATATATTTATAATATATATATATATATATTTGGAACTATGTATATATTTCTTATGTATATAAGGTAAAAACTAAAGAAATCTGAATAAAGTATGGACTTCAGTTACAGTAATGGTTCTTGAATTGTAACAAATGTATCATACTAATGTAAGATGTTTATCAGGAGAGAAACTGGGCTTGGGGTATATATCTTTGCAATTTTTCTGTAAATCTAAAACTGTTATAAAAATTAAGTTTATTAAAAAAATAAAATAAATAAAAGCAAAAATCAAGTTATTGCCCTGGCTAGGTAGCTCAATTGGTTAGAATGATGCCCCGATAGTACAAGGTTGTGGGTTCAATCCCCAGTCAGGGTACAAGAATCAACCAATGAATACATAAAAAAGGGAAACAACAAATCGATGTCTTTCCCCCTTCCAGCCCCCCCAAAATAAAAAAAATAAATCAAGTAACTGCCGCAATGTTTGAAGTCCCTCTTCTTCCCCTCCCCCCACATTACTTTCCCTTTCCACATGTAACGCCATCCTTTATTTTGCATTCCTTGCTTCCTTGCTTCTTATAAAAATTTCCCCATATTTGTATGTCCTTGAGCAGTATCTTGTTATTTTGAATTTTATATGAATAAAATTGTACTGTATGTATAGCACATACATACATACAATCAGCTAGTAGCTTATTCTCGTTTAATATTACAGGTGTGAGATGAATCCATGTGGCTGCAGCTCATTTATTTTCACAGCTGGAACAGTCCGCTGGATGGCTGTAAAACCATGTAGATGTCCAGCCTCCTGGTAATGGACATTAGGTTGCTTCCAGGTTTTGCTGTGGCCAACAATGTCGGTACAAATAATCTTGTGTATGTAAGAATTCTGGTGTAATAAGTACCTAGGCATGGAATTGCTGGGTCATAAGGCATGCACATGTTCAGTTTTATTTACAACCCCAAATGGTTTTACCAAAGTTGTCACGTCCATTTAGATCACCATTGGTAACAAGTTACTTTTTCAAAATTTTGTTCCTTGGAAACCTAGGGAATCAACAGAAGCACTTTGTTTTTTCCTCAAGGTTTTAAATTATATGTGATCAAAACAATAAAATCATGGCTATTCCATATTTGCAATAATAAACATGGCGATAGATGCCAAATTGTGGTACATTAGTAACTACCATAGGCCTTAGCTTGTCCTGGGAGATTAACTTGCTCAATATAGAGATGTTTCTGTCATCGGTGTGCATGTATTTGAACTTGGTGTAAAAGGGAAGAATTAAAGACTTGGCATTTTCCTGCTGAAAAAGGTGCCCAGTTCTGTTCTTGTGACTGGCCTTAATCAGAGATAGGTTTAATTACATTCCTAAAAAGGAGTGGGGAAGCTAGGAAGGAAGGAAGGAAGGGTCTCTATAAAATAAGATCTCAATCATTCCTCCAAAGACGAATAAAGAAATTAAGGTTGTATTTTATTTTTCCTTGAAAAACTCCAATGTCTTGAATTTAAGCCATATCAGTATATCTAGAAGAGCATTTGAAGTGTCATAAGATTCATCACTCCCGTATTCAAAACTTCTTTGATGTATAAAATCTACATTTCTGTAGAGAAACAGTAAAATAATAACACTATGAATTAATGCCTTCTGCTAGTATGAGTTATTTAAGTGCTGAAGACCCCATCTGGATTGCCACCATTCATCCTCCCATACCTTGGATGGGGCTGGCACTCTATACAAATTTGTTTACTGTTAACCTAGGCAGCTCACCACAGCTGAGAGCAAAGGAAGAAAAAGAAACCAATTTTAAAGTTTATTTTCAAATGGGGAGACGGAGAGATGTGTGAATAAAAGTTAGGGACGCTTCCTGGTAGGCAAAAGCTCACCAGTAACTAAAACTATGTCCTATATCACATTCGAAGCCAAGCGAAAAGCTCAGGAACTGCTACTCGAGCAGCCGCACGAGGCTGACAGTGGATTCTAAGCACAAGACCCCCTAATTCAAAGGTCCGTGGCCTTGGGAAAGGACCTAGAACCACAGCAGCTTCTGGGCGGCTCCCTTTGACAGCGACGCACTCTCCCCGGCTTCACGGTTGGCATTCCTGTGGGGCCCTTCTAAGAAGGGCATGGGACACGTCCGCTCCATCCCCATGTAGCCCACCTCGCTCGTCGAACCGTGGGTAGCCGTGGAACAGGACTACCCAAACCTGGAAACTATGAGTAAAATAAGAATTCCCCAGTTCCACTTAGGGAAGTACATCAACTGAGGTAAACATTTCCTGACGAAGCTCACCCCCTTCTGGACGAAAGGGTTGTGTAAGAAGACACTGGGTGGGCAAGGACGTTCGAAGGTATTTACATAGAACCCAAAAGGACTCCTCTATACAAACTAGGGGAGTGTAGCTGTCCTGTTCTACCCATTGCCAGGGCTCCATCCAATGAGAACAGATTTTTTTTTTTTAATGAAGGCATATAAAATAGTAACTAAGAGAAAGTCTTAAACATCATACTGCCGTGAGTCAGAGTGATGGAGCCACCAACTGTTGGCTCTACGTGACCCTAAGTTATTTGACGTCTCCAACCCTTACTTTTCTCCCCTGTTGTAGTGTGTGGAAAGCCTGCACTTGACACCAGATCTGTCTTCAAAGCCCGTTCTTTTAACCACCACGCTGGCCCGCCGGACTGTTCCGGGCACTTTAAGCAGCACCTTGCTCGGGAACCCGCTACAGCTCTGCAGGCGGGCTGATTTATCTTCCGGAGTGCCTTCTTCAGTCAAAATCATGCAGCTGAAGCTGAACTCCCAGGCCCGAGAGAAACAGCTGTCTTCACTAAGGTTACACTCACACCAGCCCAGTAGTTGGGTCTGAAACAGAGGGGCATCCCTTTCAAATTATAATGAGACTGATAAATATCCTACATGCTGTCACTGCACAAAACACCACACTCAACTGTGGAAGCCACTTCAAGTTCACCAGTTGTCCCCAAATCACAGACAGCTCCAAAAAAGGAATATCCATTGTTTCGAAAGCTGAGGTGCAAAACTGTGGTTGATGTAAGAAACTGTAATGGCCTAATACGGCAAACTTTTTACATTGTCCCAAGACAGTCATAAGGCTCACGTATCTAAGTATCTTAAGTGAGAAACTGCAGTCCTCTTACGATGTTGTAGAGTTTTAGGACACTTCTGAAACAGAGGTTAAGATTACTTAGAGTTGCCGAATAAACCAGAAAGAAGAGGCTGGCCACACTACGGTCAGTGTTTGCGTTAGGAGTACGGCATTCTAAAGACGGTCTGCCTTGACTGACAACATTCAGATTCAAAACATTTTAAAACTATGTAGCCAAACAAAACACAACTAACAGTCACATAGGCCCCCTGCGTGACAACTGGCAGACCTTACCTCAAACAGGAGATTCCGCCACCCCCTCGCGGCCCCTGAGGATAATCCTACAAGCCAAAATGACCACAGGGATGCCTGAGATGGCCTCTGGGAGTCGGGCTGCAACGCCGTCTGTCATCAGGCCCCCCGCCCCCACCTGATTTGAAGCGGAGAGCCGTGCTCCACTCTACAGAGCCAGGTGTGAGCCGCCCCGCTCTCCCAGCACGAGGCTGATCGTTGTCTGCCACACACGTGCCCATCCCACCTTCACTCCCACCGCTGTGCTCCACTCATCTTTCTTCCAGGGTGTCAAATGACTTCACCTGCACCAGGCCACGCCCACACTGATCCACCTTCAATTCCACTCACGTGTGTGTGTTTCTTAAATTCCACACAAAGATCACAGAAGTGGGATGGACTAGGACTGCCTTTGGGGGACCGGGGGAGGGAAGGTTTCACAGAGGGATGGCATGGGGGCAGGGTTTAAGAGAATAATGGATGACTGACTGCCAAGTGGGGAAGGTGGGAAGAGCATTCTAGGCAGAGGGAACAGCAGGTGCAAAGTCTTGAAAAAGTCCTGAAAGGCCACGGCAGGTTTGCAGGGATAAGCAGCTGGGGAAGCCGGCTGTGGTCAGAAGGAAAAGACCCTTGTTCGCCTCGCTGAAGTGACAGAACTCGATCCTGGAGACAAAAGGAAACCGAAGCGTCTGATTTTGATCAAGGCCCCTAGTTAAGCTCGTGTCTCCATGGAGTCTGATCTTAATCCATGCAAGTCTTTCCTTCCTCAGCCTGCCTATACCACACAATCAGGTGTTACCACTTAATGTTCTTCCAGTATCTCAGTCTGTGTATGTGTGTATATATATATTATATATATATATATAATATATATATATTTTTTAACTTCTATATCCTAATAGTGCCCAGCAAGGGAATACTCAATAAACTCCCAGGACTGACTGACTCAGATTTCTCCAGGGGATAAATTAAGCAGACTAGGTTCCAGAGGTACGAGTAGCAAAAGCTCCAAATCAAAGTCACCATAGCCTTTACTACTGGCTACAAGTGGCAGAATCCAGGACCACAAAAGTCAGCTTCCAAAGCAACTACACCTGAGTCCACCCTCCAGGAACTTGGACTCTCCTCCACCACCAAGCTGAGGTCCACTCCGACTCCCGCTGAGGATACTGGGCCAGAAGGAATAGGTACTAGCTCATCCCTGGTTCTGAACACACCCCATTGACTGGGAGAGCAGTGGACAATCAATGCATTTAGCAAGTGCATCTGGCCCTAAAGTGAGAGAGAGAGAGTCTGTTCCTGTGTGCAAATGCCAAGTTGCAGGAGGTTACCATAGCAACTCCAGCAGGGTGCTGCAGTGGGCAGCTTTGCACAGAGGTGCAGGAAACCCACTCTCTCACATGTGGGCTTTTGCTGTGCACACTGGATGTTAGTAAGCACATCATGGCTTCAGGCCCTCGCTTTGAGATTCTGCAAAAAAGGAAGTGGAATTTGAACACAGGCTAGTCCAATCTTCCCTTCTTCACGTACCACTCGTGTCCCCCTTCGGCACAGTAAACACTGCATGTGGAGCCAAAAATAGGCTCTTTGGAAACACATAATTCCCTCAACTCATTCTTATGTACTGTGATGAACAGACTGTACTTGCCTATCAGCGGGGCTCTAACACGATACTTACACCCACTGAATACCCAGCATATCTACAACGTCCCCATGCCCAGTCAGCCCCCCAGTTCTTGTGATATTCGTATGTTTTTAATGCAGAAAGAAATACCATCAAGAGTGTAGCTTGGGCTTAATGGAACTACAAACCAACTTTTCAAAGGCCAGGCAATTTCAGAAATTGCTTTTCCATGGGGGTCTACTTGCCCACTTAATGTTTTCAGTGTGAAGGTACCTCTTGCGAAAAAAGAGCATGAGGAGAGGTTGGATAACATTCCACTTGCGGCTCTGACCCACCTATGGCCATCAGGAAGCCATATTCCTGCCATGTGAGCTCCAGCTGGCAGGGCATTGAGTAGCTACAACATTCTGCTAGACATTCGCATTTTTTTCCTTGAATCTAGAGACTTACTTGTGGTTATCTGTGAATTCTCTCCTGGACAAAATAAGAATGATTAACTGCATGACTAAAGGAATGGATCGCAAGGTGGGCGTAGCCAGCAGGGTAAAAGCGACACCTGAGCAGGAGAAGACGCGGGAAATTTTGGTTAAGGGAGTCAGCTGAACCTGGGGGGCTTTGCAAGGTGCTGGAGCAGGACCACAAGGCCTTTGCAGCTTGGTTGTGAAAAAGAGGGGTGGTTAGAAGTGAGGTAGTTTTTCCAGTACCTGAAGGAGTCTGGCAGTCTAAGAACATTAAAACCAGGGTACCAAGAGAGCTAGGTAAACAAACGAAGGAAGGAAGGAAGAACCTCCTGCCCGGGTTGGCCAGGGGTGCAGGAATCCCTGTGCCTGTCTACGGTGTCCTCGAGAACAAAGAAGAGACCCCTATTAATGGAGTCCAGCGGATGAGTTCTTTACCCAGGGAATCGTGAGGTGACAGGAGATGTGGAGGTGGCTGAAGGAGGGGCTGTTAAGCACACAGGTGTGAAGGCAGGACTTGCCCAGGGGTACGGGAAACTTGGGTGTTCTGAAGGAAGGCCAGAGAGAGTGTCAGTCACCTGGGGAGAGATAAGGAGCTCTGAGTAAGTGAAGACAGAGATCCCGCCAGTGCTATGTGTCCTGCACATGCCTGGCAAGGTGACAACGGGATACCTGTTTCCTACCCACCCTCCCTAGGAAATTCTGTGGGTGGAGGTGGGTGTCCAGGGCTCTGAAGCGAAGAACTGAGCATGTGGCCAGGGAGTAGAGAGAAGGGCTTATGGGAGCTGAGCTGGTGGCAGACCAGAAGTGCTGTCAACGTGCTTCCTCAATGAAAGCTGGGAGGTCAAGGCTGGGAAAGATTTCCGAGAGACTCTGGCGACCTGTTCCTTTGAGTCAGGGCAGCTGAAGGAGGCTGAGGGCCCAGCACCCAGGTAGGATGTGGGGAGAAGTCAGGTGCACTGAGGCGCTAGCCTGCAAGTGGGTGTGGAGAACGGCCTGGAACGGGGCGGATCCAGCGAGGTAGGAGTGGGGGAGGGGAGGTCGCCGGCCAGTGGGTGTGTAGAGAGAGCCGAGGTGGGGGGTGGGGGCGCCGGCCAGCGCCGCGGGCCGCCTCGACCTCCCCCGGGACTCACCCAGCACGAAGTAGGGCAGCTCCGTGTTCTCCAGGTCGTCCACCACGACCATTTCACCCGGGAAGTCGTTGCGCACCGAGAAGAGGAGCTTGGGCTCGGAGGCCGAGGGGCTGTGCATGATGCTCAGGTCGTTCTCGCGCAGGAAGGGCAGCGCCGACACCGTGATGCTCTTGAGCTTGCACTCCAGCTCCTTGGAGGGATCCCCGTCGCCCGCGGCCGTGGCCAGCACCGCCGCCGGCCCCCAGCAGCAGGCGAGCAGGGCGCAGAACCCGGCTAAAGCCATCTTGAGCCCCGGCGCCTTCCTCCCAGCGCCGCGAAGGTGGGGGAGGAAGCGAGCGGGGAGGGAGCGAGCGAGCGCGCGCGGGGGGCGGGGGCGGCTGGGGAGGGGACGTGCGGCGGGAGAGCCCTGGTCCCCGGAATGAGATGCCGCTTCCAGTGCGCGGGCTCAAGCGCTGATGCCTGGACAGCCCATCCGCGTTCTTTGTTTCTCGGAGCTGCTTCTCAGGGGAACGGAAAAGGGAGGGGGGTAGGAGAGGGGAAAATGGGAAGCAAGGACGTGGAGAGGAAAGAGGAAGGGAGCCTAGGATTCTAGGGAATCAGGTCAGCCCCCAGCAGGCTGCTGGTGCTCAAGCCTTTCTCCTCCTTCACATCCTTCAGGAGGAGCTCACTCTTGACTATGAACCACCTGCAGGGCATTTTTAGAATTCGGTCTTTGCAATGCAAAATCTTCCTCTTGCCTCATCATCATCATCCCGAAGGCTCGGGAAGGGCAGACACACAGGCACACACCCTTTTAAGGCCCTACTCAGAGCAGGGGCGGGGGTCTCTCTAGAGGCAAATCCATCCCCAGTTATTTTGTGGATATAGGTGGTCACATTCTTGTCTTTTTAACCACTCCTTGGGTTTGTATGTTGGGTAAGCCGGTGCTGGAATAAATACACTGTGTATTTCTCACTCAGCACTAACTTCGCAGAAATAGTTAAAGAAAATATTATTTATATATAGTTAGATCGAGAGGTAGATAGGGACAACAAAGAACCAAGCCACCCTTGCTTACAGTTAAGCAGAAAACCAGAACTTTCATTTGCAACTTCTCTTTGTTTCACTTCTGTTATAAACGTTATCTGTTCTAACCAATAAAGATGACTTGGGGGATGCTATAATTGATAAAAAAAAAAGCAGCGCCACGTCGAAGAAATGTTGAGCCTTTAATTTTAGAGAATTCAGTGACTAGAACAGGGCTGGAAGAAAATGAGACAAGCTGAAGTTTCTAAGCACTCTTTACAAATGGAAAAGGAATAAAAGAATACCCTGGGCTATTGGGTCGAGTGGATCCCAGCCCAACGGAGAGTAGAACAGGGCAGATAAGGACAACAACAATAACAACAAAAATGCCTCTCAGTGTGGTTTCCATTAGTGCGTGGGCAGTGCTCCCTTGAAAAGATGACAGTTATGAAAAAATAGTGGTAGAAAATGTCGCCCGTGTGTGCTGGAATCTGATCTTTACCTGAACTTTCTCTCACATGATAACCGACAACTTTTTTGAAAAGCATGCCTCTCCAACATCGTTGATTCAATTCTGATTTAAATAGTAAGTGCTATCAGGCTGTTCTAGGTAATTCCTACTCTTTAGGAATTTAATACCCTCTTCAAAGACGACCCCCATTTTAGGAGCACTGTCATTCATATTCTATCTGTGGTCAATTTATTGACATAGGCAAATGCATATTCTTAAAAAAAACTTCCACAAATTTTCACAAAGTTAATCTAGCTGATGGATGGGAGTGGAGAAAATGGGCCATATTTACAAAAAAAGAAAAAAAAGAAAAGAAACTTTATTGCAAGTCTGAATCTGATGCACAGGGCCCGGCAGAAGTAAGGCCTGCTTGAGTGTGGTTGGTAGGGTAATAATATGGCTGTAATAATTTATAGTTTTACTTTGAACATTTCACCTAAAATGTCAGAGGGTATGCTTGAGTGTGATACTGTTATGTTACAGAATTACATGCTTATGATTTTGTAATAAAAGAGTTTGTAATAAAAAAGGAGTGTTATTTATGCTGGACTCTGTGTCTGAGAACTAGCCCAGGGCTACACTACCATGGAACAGTGCAAACTGCTGATGACCTTTATCAGCTAATGACCTTCTGAAACTCATCCTCACCTTCATCACTCCCCTAGGAGGTAGTGAGGTAGACAAAGACTCCACGATACATTTTTCCTACTCTCACTAGCATTAAAAGCAGTATCAAACTCAACTCAGGGATACCAGGGTCACCCTGGAAAAATCAGGGTGAATGCCAGGAAAACATAACTTATTCCCAGAATGTGAGAAACGGCAAGAAACTACCAGATCATTGATTAATCCAGTTTCTTGCTTAACAGATGAAGAAATCAAGGCCAGTGAAATAGGTGACTTACCCAAGACCAATCTGCTAAAAAGAGTGAAGACCACAAGACTGTTTTTGCTTAGTGCTCTCTCTCCACTACACGGTTATGGCACATCTAGGAGTCCCCATGGACGATCATTGGACTTCATGGGTCACAGTAACTCATTCAGTAAACATGGGCTCTGCATACCTGCCACATGCTGGACGTTAGGCTAGGCATGGACAGATACTAGAAGAAAAACACTCCCCTGCTTTTGAGTAGCATGTAATCAATTATCTTGAAATCTTTACAATTTTCTGAAGTGTCTTGAGTCATTTTAGAAAACCCAAGTGAGCCACTTGGGGTTGATTTTTCTGGTAAGTCAATATCTAGCATTCTATGCCTATCTGTAGTCATTTTTACATGCTTTCTCATTGACACAGGAAAAATAATACACAGATAAAATGGCCATTTTAAAATACATATGTGGCTACCCTGGCTGGAGTGGCTCAGTGAATTGAGTGCCAGCTTGTAAGCCAAAAGGTCACCAGTTCGATTCCCAGTCTAGGGCACATGCCTGGGTTGCGGGCCAGGTCCTCATTAGGGGGCACGCAAGAGGCAACCACACATTGATGTTTCTCTCCCTCTCTTCCTCCCTCCCTTCCCCTCTCTCTAAAAATCAGTAAAATCTTAAAAACTAAAAAATATATATGTAGTTGGAAATAGTCGGAAGTTCATGTCTAAGCCTTGATAGGTTTCTTTCTCTATGAGATAATTGAGCAAGAAAACTGTGCAAATAGAAAGAGATAGTATTTGCCCGAGCACTGGATTCCCATAAACTTGGATACAATGTCACATGGCCTCCTCTAAGGGAATTAAACACCTAGAGATGGAAGAGAGGTTGAAGTTCACAAAAACCAGCTCAATTGTACTGTGTAATGTTTTATGTTTAAATGGGACCAGAAGAAATTTCTACGCATTTCAGTCATTACCTTTGTGTATTAGCCAACATGATCCAGTGAAACAACAGAACTGGATTCAAGTCTCAGCTCCACAAGTTGTCTATTTGCAGGTGAGCCTGAACCATTCTTATCTTCAGTGTCATCCTCCATAAAATGGGGTCAGTGATCTCGTCCCATAGGCTTGAGGTAATACAAGTCCGAGGGTTTATGTTCACTAAGACTCTGTCAGATACCAGTTTCTGTTATCCCCTATCCTGCCTTTTCTCCTGAGATCCAACTTCCCACATTCAAGTACCAATGGCCTTGCTCCTTGACTCAAAATAGCTTCCAGATGCTTCCGCTGCTTGGTAACCTATTCCTCACATAGCTAGCAGGCCGATCATCACAAAATCTTGCTTTCTTATGGCATTCTAAAGTTCAAGCATGGTTTAGAAATTTAAAAACCCTTCCAAATCTCATGCTACTTATTCTCTTAGATTTATCGCTCACTCCACTAGCCTTCCCTCTCCCTCAACAACTCACACACACAACCCGACCAAATTAAAGCCCATTTTTCATTTTTACGCTTCCCTCACATTTTGTCCGCCTGGAATGCACCACTCTGTGTTCTCCAGCTTGTCCCATCTCTCTGCAGGCCGATATCCAGCTTCCTCTATGCAGTGAGACCTTCCATCACTTCCTTTTCTCGTATCTCCTCTCATGAGGGATTTACACACACACACGCACACACACCTTCTTAGGAGGCCAAGGGCCATTTCTTGACACAATGTATTGCATTCAATATTCCTATTAGCAAAATAGAAACAATAAAACATACTTTTTAGAATAGTTGTGAGAAGGAAATGAGATTATGTATAAAGGAGCTGACATATTTTAGGCATTTACTTGGTGCTCAGTGTGATAGCTTTTGCCATTATCCCCTTATTCAATTACTTCAGGAAGAATGTAGGCTTTAGAATCTTCTTTGTGAGATTTTTTTCCCCATGTAGTAGCCAAAAGCAAGTTAAGTGGTTTACACTCTTAGCTGAATACCCAGGATAAATGATTGCGTATGTCTACCAAAAGACATGTACAAGAATATTCATAGTAGGTTTACTCATAACAGACAAAAATGGAAGCAATCCAAATATGCATCAATGAGAATAAATACATGTCACATAGTCATGTAACAAAACACTACACAGCAATAAAAAATAAAAATGCAACTACAGGGATGACTCTCACAGACAAATTGATCAATGAAAGAAACCAAAAACATAAGAGCGTATGGTCTAAGATTCTGTATTTATGAAACTGAAGGACAGGTAACATTAATCTTTGAAGATGGAAATCGCAATACTGGCTATTACTGGGGGAGGGAGGTTTTGACTGAGAAGGGCAGAACAAACTTCTTGGAGTGCCAGAAGTTCACACTGACGTATAAACAAAAATTCATCCAGCTATACACCTGTAGAACTTTTTAATGTATATTAAATCAGGTTTTGTGTTTTGTTTTTTGGGGGGTTTTTTTGGTTTTTTTTTACAGGGCTTAGGACTCTATAGGACAAGAAAGTATAGGCAAGTTTTTCTTTTCTCAAGTTGTTTTCTTGTCTCCCAACTTCACCCCCTCTCCTTTTCCCTTAAAGATCTTGGAAATTTTAACTTTCTTTCCATTGAAATTGGTAACAATTTGTTCAACTATTTCCCTTTACTTGCTCCCTTCTCCAATTTTATGAGAGTCTCAACACTTAATGTCTTATCACCTGGGACAATTTCAGGGGGTCTCTGTCACTGTCACTAAGAAGCACAGGAGTAAATAGCTCAGCAGTTGGACAGCAACAGATTTAGGCTGTCACTGATTCAGTTGGATATTTTATCCAATAGGAGAGCTGGCGACCCTCTGGGACCACTGCTCTGAAACATTTTGTAGCTTAGGCAAACAAATACCTACAGGATGGAGAAGGAAGGTCAAACCTGTATCAGATATAGCAGAGGGAATACCGCTGAACAGGATGCATGGGTGCGACTAAGGTTGTGTATATGAGGAATATTTCCAAGTTTCCTCCATTCATTCAGAACACCAGGCTCCTTGATACTTTTAAGTTAATCCCAATTAATATTACTTTGTTGTTTATTGAACCTTTGCGTTTTTCTACTTTTCCAGTGTTTTTTTCAACAAAATAATTTTTTGATGTTGCTCTTCATTTACAGAACTAAGTCAGAAACTTCTCTCCCTTTCTGACTGTGGATTCTTTCTATATTTCTCCCACCACATGACTTACTGTGAAACCCCCAAACTCCTTTGCCAGCTCCACCTCCAAGCTCTTGCCAAAATTTAGTGTAGTATGCTAGTTAGCTGGACATAATTCAGTTTTGCATCCTCATTTGGACATAAAGGATATATTTTACACTCTTTGATCCGAAGTTAATATTTTCCTCGCCCCACACCCTGCCTGCTCCCATTCACAGGCTCAGCTACAGCACCTGCTTCACAGAAACAAGGCTGGTCCTGTTCTGAATCTCTGGTCTCCCTTTAAAAACCAAATGGAGAGGCACAGTCCCTCTTCCTGACACCCAAGGAAGTGACAGGAGACACACAGGAGGAAAACAGCACAGCAGAGCAATTCCCTCTTTTGGAAGCAGGACATTCCCCTCCATTTCTCCCCAGAAGTTCTTCTTGCCTCTGTCTTGGCAATCCTGGTTTTGGGACAGAATGTTTCTTGATTTAGCTGTTCTAAGTCTCTAAATCCGTTTCTCTCTCTACTCTCCTGAGTTTCTCCTATCTTCCCTCTCTCTCTCCATCTCCATTTCTCTCTCTCTCTCTCTCTCTCTCACACACACACACACACACGGACTGACACACTTATTTCTCACTTGGGGGCTCATTTCTAATTAAGTAATTCAGGACCAAGAGGCTAAAGTACACAGAAACAATTGAATAAAACCTCAAATTATAAGGAGAGTAACTCAAATGAGTCCCTACATCTGGGTGTTCTAGTTAAGCAAACAAAATGGTCTGGGACAAATGATTACTGTAACTCAGGGAGATGAGAAGAAAATGTAAGTTGCTCCCAAGCCCCGGCCTCCTTACACTCTCCAACTCCCAGCTATGACTGTATCCAAGCCCTCCATACCCACACCAAGGTCCCTGCCGCATGGCAGGAGGGTTAACAGAGCTGGTCCCCGCACACACACACACTGCCCCCCACCACCGCTGACCGATGGAGACAGCGGGGAGGCTCCGAGCCCGCCCCCTGCCAAGCCGCCAGCCAATGGGCGCCCGTGGGGACTGTGGCGCTGTATCCCATTGGCTGCCAAGCTACGTGCATAAGAAAGGGAGAGAGAGGCAGGCCCGGCAGCATTGTTATCTTAAGACACTCATCTGGTGTCTGAGTCTGCAGGTGACACTGTTTAGGTGCGGAGCGCGGAGTCCGAGCAGGGAAGCGCGGCTGCAGCCCAGGCTGGAATCCTCCCGCCTCAGAAGCTGCTGGCAGCGGCTGGGGAAGCGCCGAAGCGCCTCCGCTGCGCCGGAGCATCCCGTTCGCCGCGGCCCGGGGATGGGCACCTGCCGTGCGGAGCGAGTGCAGGGACAGGTCGGCGGGCAGACGAGCGAGCGCTGAAGCCGGAGGAACGGGCTTTGCCCATGTGCGAGGCGGTGCTTTCAGGAGAGAGAGAGGGCGGGTGAATCCCTTCAGAGTTGCAAGGAAAGCGAGATCTTGGGTTCCTCTTCGGCGGAGGGACAGGGGACTCCCCTGGTTGGGTGCTGCACTTTCCTTCCCTCTCTGACCCGCGTGCACCCGGACCCAGCGCCGAAGCCCCACTTCCAACCTGCTTTGGGTGCCTGGGATCCCGGCTGCTCAGCGGTAAGGCAGCCGGCAAGTGGTCTAGCAGCGGCATCGGCGGCAAAGCCAGGAGCAAAAGAATTTGAAAAAAGACTTCTCTTCCCTCTCACAAGCTGAAGGGGAGGCATTCGCATTTCCCAAATGAGAAAGAGTCACAAGAAATCATGAAGTAGAAACTTTGGAAAGCTGCCACTGGAGATGTTGCACAAAAACCTGGAATCTTTTAGGAGTCTCCTCCCAGTCGGTGGAGGTTTGGGGAGCAGCTGATACAGCCAGGAGGGCTCTTGCAAGGATCCAAGGTAACAGTGCAGGGTTGGGTGTTTTTTCCTCTGTCCCCTTTTCGTTGTCCTTTTGGGGTGCCCCTTGGTAAGGGGATCATTTTGCCCTCTTGTAACTCTGTTGCCCTGGTGCCCGGCAGTTGCAGACAGAAGGAATGATCCCAATCCCATAGTTTGTTTGGTGGGGCTAAGCAGTGCACTTGGGGGTTTAGCTCTAGAGATGGCCCTGTTACTGCTTTATGGCGTCGCATGGCTGTCACAGGGCTTGGGCACTCTGCCTGACCTATATTGCTTTTGCCTGGTTTAAGTCCTCAAAGTTAGTGCAACTCCCATTAGCTTCAGAAAACCCAATCGGGCTGCATAATTGCAGAAAATTACGAGGACTTCTGCCTGCCGAGCTGAGACTGTACGTGGTTCACTATGAGAAGGACCCCAAAGAGCTGAGGTCATGCTACATGATACATCTATGCTCACATGTTCATAGAGCTTCGTGACATGTCTGCAGAGGCCTGTCTCTTTCTCCCATGCACATGCAGCTAAGGAAAAAAATTCTGAAGAGTGAACCCCATAGGCTGCAAACCGTCTCCCCAGGGTGGTGGCAGGAGCCCATTGACTGAGTTGAGGCTGGCTGCACACTGGAAGGAGGGGCGTGCTGACATTAGCGAGCCATCTCTGTGATGGTCTGGGTGCACAGTCGAATGCTGCTGTGGTTGTGTGTGTGTGTGTGTGTGCCTGTGCTCACAGCTTTATGTAGGAAGCGGGCTGCCGACGGAACCATGCATGTGTGACTCTCTGCCCAGGCCCCAGATGCTGGAGGGCTCCTTCCTGGTAGGAGCCTGAACTTGGGAACTGCTGTTCCAGCCCAGAGGAGTTTTCTCCTCGCCAAGCAATCCCTCTGCCTGGTACATATTTTTCCAGGGTATACAGATGGAAGCCAAATATTAACTAATAATGAAGCCAATGCACTGTAACATGATCGAACACACCCCTCCATAAAGAACTGTGTGCATGTGCCCTTCCCAGCCCTGGGAGCCATTGCCCTGAGCAGGAAGAAATGTTTTGTGAAAAGAAGAGCAATTAAAACAGGCCTGCTTCTAGCTGGGTCATCTGGACCTTATCCAGCAGGGACAAGGATTTGTCAGCATAGACCATCAGGAGGTGAAAAGGAATACTGTCAGTCAAGTATTTCTGCCTCTGTCCTTCTCCAGACATGGGCATGTGGAAGGGACATTCTCTGACCATGCTGTCTAGAATGCATGCAATGCCAGTGTTAACCAAGCAGCTCAAGTATTTTACAGAATCCCCTGGGGGGCAGTCTGATGACATCAGGCAACAGTAGAGGGATGCTGGAGTTGGCGTCTCTTCCCTTTCGACTTCACCCAGTTGTGTGTATATTATTTGTTTGAGGCAGGACTCTTGGAGTTCCCTCTCAGCCAGAATAAGTTGCTTCGCAGCCTTGGGGTCACGACCGAGCAATGCTCCCACATGGTCCTGGGATCTTACCGATGTCACTGCCGCTGCCTACTTGGGGGAACGATGCATGCTTGGCTTCTGGAGGAGGGGTATGATTTGGGCCGGTGCAGAGCATGGATACTGTGAGATGTCTGAGGAGAAGAGGGCACATGTCAGCCCATGGCTTCCCTGCTGGAGGGCAGCTGCCTCCACAGGGCTTGATAGGTGGGCTGCAGCCACGGAGAAGACAGAAGCATCCTTGGCTCTGGCTTCTCCCTCCTCGCCCAAAATGGGGCCAGCTCTGGCTCCCAGAATGGGGGGATGTGTGCTGCAGTGTGGGCACCACAGGAGGAGAGGAGGGAAGGGCTGGGTAGGGAGGGGCATTCTTGCGCTGCTGCCGGTAGCCCTGGGCCCCTCTCAGGTATGGGGGGCCTCGGCTCCTTTCTGGCCCTTAAAGGAGCATCCTCTGGGCGCTCCTTTCTGGCTTCCTAACAGGTTGTTTTCCCAAGCAAGGCCAGAGGGCAAAGAATGTCCCTGCGCCACCAACTCCTTCGGATCCCCTCTCCCCAGGCACAGGCTAGCTCCGGGAGCCTCACATTAAAGAGAGCCCCTCCTCCCGGACCTGCTCCCAGATCCCTCCCCTGCTCACAAACAAGAGGTAGTCTGGAGGGATGGAGACATCTGCGTGGGCACTTTCTGCTGACTGGGATGCTTAGTGTTGAGGTTTCCTGCTTAGTGGCTTGCATTCCCCACTGTGCAGTGTATTTTTGGCAATTCAACTCTTTCTCTTAAATAAGACCTTGTCTACATTTTATAATGGCATCCTTTTCCAAAGGGCTGGGAGCATGGTAGGGAGCTTGTCTAATTAATCCTCACATGGCTTATTGTCTCATTAATCTTTGATTACCCTAAGAATGATTCTAGCCTCCTTCTTGGAAAAGCAAGGGCAGAGGACCCCGGGGATGGTGACCCAACTGCTTTTACTCGGGGCCACAGAACAATGACGGAAACCTGGGGGAGGGGGGTCTCCTCACCGCTAAAGCAACCCCAGATGACTTCTCCTAAGGACTGGCTTAATCTCGAGACCGGGACGTGACCGGGTTTCTCTGTGCTCTGCAGGAATGGGAGGTTGCAGGGACATACAGCTTCTCCTCTGGCACCGACCTCGGGGCTGTGAGGGGTACACCTTGCCTCTGCCCTCAATGATCTTACAGTCTAGTTAGGAAAACAGGCTTACATTTGGGAAATGGCAAGTGGCAATCTACATTCTAAGCAGAAGTTCAATACCAGAGATTCGTGAGGCTGACCTAATTAATCTACGATTGATTTGTCCAGATGACGAGAGCTATCTATCAGTAGTGCAAGGAGGGGCCATTTGTATTGCGCCATGGGGGATGGGCTGGGATTTGTTTGAAGAGGGAGAAAAAGGGAAAGGACTCCACCTGGCAAAGATGCTAATGACAGCACAAGTTGAAAGGGCTGGATCACATGATGGGGGCGGGGCGGTTACCCTGTGCCACTTCTCCACTGGTATCCTGGAAAGACCATACACTTGGGCTAATTACTTGAAGCACATATTGGCCTAGAGGAAGCTGCTCCTCGGACCAGACAGAGGACTGAAATGTTAGACATCTCACTAGGCACTGAAAATTACCTAGCCTTCCACCCACTCCCAATGGGCCTAAGCCATACATTATGGGAAAAACACAGCTCAAGGTCAGAGAGCTTATCAACACCATATCAAAAAAGACTGGAAGAAGATATGGAGGGAACGCAGGCAAATTTCAAGGGAACAAGAAAAAAACCTTTTCATATTTTAGAAACAGACTCTCCTAAGAGAGAACCTTGCTTTTCCTCCATTTCCTGTTTCCCCACCCAAAAGTCCCTGTTGGGGCTTACTTAGAGACGGCAAAATGCCAAAGCCCTTAGGCATTTCGCATTGAGCAGGAGATTTTCAATCTTAAGATTCTTGAGCATGCCCATGTACATAACCTCTTGTCTCCCCTCCTCTTTCCCTTTTAATAAAACATATGCTGTAGCAGTTACAAAGGAGGAGACCACAAAAAGCAGAGGGGGTGGGGTGCGGGATCGCCTGCAGCTGTACCACGGGTGCCGTGACTGCTCCGTTGAGCAGCAGAGGGGCGAGGCAGTCTGCCAGCCTGGGCAGCCCCAAGGAAGGGCCAAGGGCTGCAGCCCACCAGGAGATGGCCGTGACCCATCAGCCGCACTCATTTGCTCCACCAGCGAGCCCGGTCTCCTGGAGGGAAGGTCGAGGCAAAGCAGAGGTCCTGGGAGAGAGCTGGTGACACAACCTCTCTATTCGTTGGTCTTCACAGGGTCTGAGACATCTATTCACCCAGCATGTCCCTGGTTGCTGGGTGGCCCCATTCCAACATGGAGGAAGTCCCTATCAGGCGCTGGAAGTGGAATGACTTGCCTAAAGTCACATCCTATTTGCTCTCATGTCAAGAGGAAAATCCCCAAGAACCCAGTCTATTTGATTGCTTAGTCCTGGGAGTTCACTGTGGGGACAAGTCCTGTGGGATATGTACTTTTTCTTGAAAATCCTCCCCTATGCCTTGTTGTCACCTTCCTTTCTGGTGTTAAATGACCATGCAGCTGGAGAGCGGGCCGGCACTTTTTTTCTTTATTATTCACGAGTATCCAGGCCCATGTATGGGGACTAAGGTAGAGGTCCAGGCCCCTGCGTGTGGTTAGTGACTGTGGCTGAAGCCCCTTCTCCTCGGGAGTGAAGAGGTTGTTAGCTCAGTTATGCTTCAGACTGGGGGCTGCAGAGGGCAGGTCTCATCTGACCAATTAGGATGCAGTTTGATCTCTCTTGAAATCGTCACTCTGCCATGCAGATGGGAATAAAGTTGAGTAACGTGAAAACAGCATGGAATCTTTAACAGCCAGTTCCATCATTCCTTTTACTGAAGCTCCCATGAATTGCAAATATTTTGGGAGCGGATTGAGCAAAGGGCGCGGGCAGTCGGATACACCGTAAGACTGAGCTCTAGCTGCACTGTGCTGCTGACACACCGGCCACCAGCCCCATGTGGAGCTGGGACACGTGAATGTGTGCTGTCAGTGTAAAATACACAATGAATTTTGAAGACTCCAGTTAAAAAAAAAAGAATATAAAATATCTCATCAGTAATTTTTAAACACTGATTCCATGTTAAAATGATTGGGTTAAATAAAATATATCCAGATTAGTTTCATCCAACTCTTTTTACTCTTTAATGGGGGTCCCGGGGAGGTTCGATCATAGATGTGGTTCTCATTACGTATCTTTTCTACAGTGGTGGTCTGGGCCCTGCGGAGGCATGAGACAGGAAGGGCCAGGGATGTGGAGAGAGACAACACAGAGGGAGGGATGCCATCTGAGGTCTAAGGCCAAGGAGGGCACAGGCAACTAACGCTGGCTTGTACCTGAGGGACCTCAGGCAACTGGGGGCCCCCAAAGCACTCGAGGGGCATTGTAGCTGTCATCTCTCACACAAACGATCAGCAGGTAGGCTGCCTGGTCCTTTTATCCTCACATTTTTTAGTTTCTTCTGCCTCACAGTAGAAATAACCAAATGACTTATCTTTAGGGTTTCACTCCAAAGTGTGAGGACACAATAGTTGGGATCAGTTGGGCATGTTGGACTTTCTAATCCCCTTTTTCCTTCTCATCTCTGCCACATTATCATCTTTCCTTTTGAGAGCTTTCCTTCAAACCAGACTCGTAGATAGTGTGTGGGGCGGGTGGCGGGGAGAGCGGGTGGCGGGGCTAACGGAAAGACATGCTGTGTTCAAGATACTTTTGTGGGCTGATCAGTCGGAAGAATGGGGAGAAGACATTCTGATGGAATTTTACTTAATAATTACAGGTTGGAACATTGTAATTCACCCATTATTATTGCTCATTGCAATAAGGTTTGGCCATAACCTGCAACTTCTCACATTTGTCAGCGTTCCACAGTTTACAAAATGTTTTGCGAGCTTTCTCTCAGCTGGTTATCACACACCCCTGTGGAATGGTTAACATCTCCATTCAGAGTTCTCCGTGCGCTGGCCCCAAACATCCCTGTAAGTTTATTTTCTAATCCTTCTCTTTGTATGCACTTCATTCAGTCTTGCTTAATCAGACTGGTCTACTTATTGTTCTTCAGTGTTAACTATGTGAAGTAGGAATCATTACCTCTCTGAGCCCGTGTTTCATCATCTATAAAATAAAAAATAATAACGACTTGTCTTTCAAAGTGTTGTTTTAAATGTTAAATGAGATAAAATACTTACAGGGACAAACACAACTCCAGGTACGTGGCAGATACTCAAAAAAATGTCAACATCCTTTTTTACCTAAGGTCTTGACTTTGATACCACCAAGATTAAAATGTCCAAAGGTGAACTCCCTTATGCACTAATTTCTCAAATAAAACAATTCCCTCCTCCAAGCTCCCTGCTTTGGTTAATGGCCCAACCAGTGCCCCACGCCCACCCCCTAGAAGCATAATTAAGAAATATGTGTGGTCCTGGTCCCAGCTTTCTCTCACATGGTCCCTCCACATGCACTCAAGCCCCAGGGCCTGACAAGGTTCACCTTCTAATGGCTTCTCAGAGCCACTCCGCCCCCTCCCAACACTCTGTTGTCAGAGTCTCTTCCCTTCTCCCCTGCACTTGCCCAACATCTGCTCTCCCTGTCTCTCCCCTTGAAGGCTGGCCAGTCCAGTCTCCTCCTTGCAGCGGGGGTGATCTTGGTAATGACAAATGTGATGGTGACCGTGACTGGGCTTCTCCCCTTACTGTATTTTCCAATAACTCCCGCTACTGTCGGAGAAAAATCCCAATTCCTTAGCGTGGCAAACAGGAGATTCTCCAGGAGCTGGCCACACAGTCTCTCCTTGCATCTCTTCACTTCCCCCTTCCCGTCTGCAACCTGAAGCGGCGGGCAGCGCCCTGGGCACCCCAGGGCTGCTGGCGGGTGGGCTGCGTTGTCTGCCCGCAGAACGTCCCCCTGCCCTGCTCTCTGTTTCCTGAGGGTCACTGAGCTTCGAGATTCTAACGATTATCGCCTCTGTGAAGACCTCCCTGAGACTCTGGGAGAGAATTAATTGCCTCCCCCTCTGTACGCCCACGCATCTGACGTAAACTCTGTTCCGCACGGTGCCCACCACACTGTAATGATTTGTTTATGTGGCCATCTCCAGCACTCAGAGGCAGGGTTGGGATCTAGCGGGTAAGGCCTATTTCTCAGGAAATATGGATCCAGCATATGATTATAAGTATGTGCCGGGGCTCTTCCTAGGCACTGGGGGGTCAACAGTGAACGGCAGACAAAAGCGCTGCCATCAAAGGTGCTCACATTCTAGAGGGAAAATAGAAAGATAATCACAAGGCTGATTATCATTAATATTGCTTATTATAACAAACACTTGAATACCACTTATGTGCCAGGCACTGTACTGAAAGGTTTTACATACATTAACTTAGTGACTTCACTGAATAATCCTGTGATTCCCATTTTAATGAATCCTGTATTCCCATTTTATAGAGGATGAGTTGGAGGCCCAGAGAGGTTGAGGATTTGGGGCAAGCCCACACAGCTAGTAAGCGGGCAGCTGGCATTCTCACCCAGTTTAGATCTTGAGTCCATACTGCCTATTACTATGGTACCCAGAAAAGCAAAGAGGTGAACAAAGAAGGGAATGAGGGAATTTAAGATGATTCAGCTAGAGTCTTGGGAGAGAGGGTGGTGAGGTGGTGATCAGGAAAGGCTTCTTCCAGGAGGGAAGTTTTCCACTGAGAGCTGACTTGTCCACTGGGGAAGGCAGAAATCCCCGAGGGTGGGGGGCCTGGGTACCTGAAGAGGAGGAGCTGTGCGCTTGCTGTACCCAAGGCTTTCGCTGTGTGATCTCTGCCCCGCCCATGGGAGGGACCAGACTTGGTCCCAGGTGGTCTTGGGCAGCAGCAAACTGTCTGGATGTTCCCAGACTTCTCCCCCCACAGTCCATTTGTCCCTTCAGTTCTTTTGGGTTAGGACCTATCTTACGAGTCATCTGGTTTGCTGTCCACAAATGTAGATGGTGAAGACAGACGCATGCACGCTTGCGTACGCAAGCACGCACACGCACACATCCCTGCTCTGGCGAACCACTGTATTTCATTTCTGTCCTGGGAATGACGTTTCCCTCAGAACCTATGGACAGGGACAGGGAAAGGGACAGCAAAAAGGCTGGAGACAACTCAGAGATATGAGCAAAAGAGGAACAGAAAATTATTTTTCAACAAGGTGAGAGTGAATCGGACTGGAGGGAAAACGGGAATTTGTCCAGGAGGGACCTACGGAAGGGGGCACTTCTGTGGTGCTGACGGCTCTGTTTTGGACTAGGTGGTAGTTTGTGCTGTAACTTTCCACACATATCTACATAAATGTATGCATATACACACATATATGCACATATGCACACATACCACACCCCATGTATATACACACATACATATTATCTTCTCTATGAATATCTCTCATAATAAGTGTAAAAAAGAAACGATTTGGAGAGCAGGTAAAACAGGTGGGGCAGCTTCGTGCATATTTAACATACATCCAAAGCCCACTTTATGATAAAAATTGTTCATTTTTACTTACGTTATCTTTAATTTTTTTAACAATTTTATTAATTTTTTTAGAGAGGGGAAGGGAGAAAGGGAGGGAGAGAAACATCAGTGCGATTTCATCTTGCACGGCCCCTCCTGGGGGCCTGGCCCACAACCCAGGCACGTGCCCTCCACTCGGAATCGAACTGGCAACCCTTCGGCTCCCAGGCCAGCACTCAGTCCACTGAGCCACACCAGCCAGAGCTTTATTTAAATTTTACCCATGGCGCTTTATGAAGTGCCATTCCTGTGTACAGACTGCCATTAAAAGAGACAAAACGCAGAGGAGCTGACATTCAGACTCTGCAGGAAAGAGCTGAGAGTCGGCAAGGTGGGGACAAAAAGCCTCCAACTTCTGGGTCAGATGAACTTGGGCTTCAGTCCAGCCTGGTCACTTACTGGGTGGCCTTAGATATGTTACACAACCTCTCTGAACTTCGGTATCCCCTCTAGTGAGATGTAAACAATAATCCTTTATCTTGTCCAACCATTAAGAAGATGAGAAAAAAATGATTTAAACATTTCAGCAAAGTTACCTGCCACATGATGGGCACTGAGAAAATGGTGGTTGATGATTTGTGTCCCCAAGTATGAAAGCTCATAAGACACGGACTTCCACAGAGAACAAGGATGGCATCTAGCTTTCCTCCGAGTCAGGTAGTGGCTTCAGTACATGTGGATGATGCCAGTGAATGAGGACGTTCCTGGCAATAGCTACCATATGCCAGGCACCACGTTACGTGCTTTCCAGGCGCTGTCTCATTTAATCATCTAGCAGCCCTCTGAGAAGGGCTGTGATCGTCTGTTTATAGATGAGGAAATTAAAGCTCCAAGAGATTACATAATCTACCTGAGGTCGGATTTGAACCCAAGTTTGTGACATCTCAAAACACATACTCTTCAATATTGGGCTTTGCACAGTGATCACTGTTTTTAGGTCACATCCAAGGGAAGGGCACCTTTGTGGTCAAGGTCAGGGTCACTGCTCCAAGGTCTGGGCTACATCAGTTGGGATTGGGGTGGAGGCACTGCGTGGACCCTGAGGGGATTTCCAGAGCAGGCCAAGCAGGTTGGTGCCCATTCAGAAATGTTGCCCAGTTTCAAGTGCCGTGCTTTACATACTGGGTACCGAGTACGTGTGGGCTGAATATTTCAAGTGCCTCTGCTTCTGAATGCAGGGGCGCTCATCTTTCAACAGAGCGGGCTTTCAAAACAAAATGAGACTTGAGTGCCCTTTGGCTTGGCGGAAGAGGTTTCCCTGAATCACACAAGGATGTATTAGCAGTGGTTTTTAACCTTTTACAAAAGCAGTCGAAGACTCTAAGCAAATAAACCCTTACCTAGGACCCCGACATACGAAGCAGACGAAAGCGGGCGTCTCTGAGGGCAGCAGGCCCAGGGGGCCTGGAGCGCCCCCACATGCCATTTCTGTTTCCTCACCCACCAGCGGTCCCTGAGTCACCTTCTAGGAACCTGAAGGTTGTTCCAAACACATGGGAAACCACTATACTACAAAATCCCTTTAAAATGCAAGACGTGTGATTCATTCCAAATAACAGGCGACATACCAAACTGATTTTAAAATAAGATTCCCACCAACCGCGACACACCTGTGAAGTTCAGTGAGCCTGGGACAAATCGCTGTCATCCCCCTTTGTTCTCAGTGGGCGAAGATGCGTGAAATTCAGAGCATGTGAGGAAACACTGGCCGTGTGGCAGGTGCAGTGTAGTACCAGTGGTAAAGCCTTAGTCCCAACGACTCCCTGCAAAGGAGATATTATGATCCTCATTTTGAAGATGAGAAAAGCTAAGTAGAGAGTAGGGTAAGTCAATTGTCCAAGGCGTCTCAGCTTCTAGGTGGTGGAGTTGGAATTCAAACACACTGCAGGATGGGACAGAGAGCCGGGGTCTTGGTTCCGACTGCTGCAGCCGCTTAGAGCAGGGGCCGGAAGCGACGGCACCTCTCTCCAAGTTTCTTACTTTTCCCAGTACTCCTCGGCTGTGAGATTTGACAGAAAAACTCTCTCTGGACCCTCTGTCCTGCAATGGCTCTGCCTTCGCAGGACACTGAGGTCTCCCCAGACACAGGCTGGGCTCCTCCCTCACTGTCCGGTCTTTATCCCCAACCTCAGGGAGATCCTGGCCATCAGTGTCCAGCTCCAGTGGCGGGGGCGAGGGGGAGGACCTTGGTGATTAGGGAGCCCTGCCCCACCCTGCCCTCCCAGGCCTTGTGCAGCATCCTGAGTGCCGAGCTGAGGGTCCGGGATGGGGGCTGGGGAAAGTGGACTTTCCTGCTCAGCTATAGCTAGGACCTGGAGATGGGCCTCACTGGACGAGTGTGCGGCCGGGCTGCAAAGGGAAGTCTTTGCAATCCCCTTGAGGCAGAGGATCGCTCAGGCCTCAGTCGGGAGTGCAGGGGCAGGCGATTTCTGCCGGCCTGCCACCCCCCACCCCCCACCCCTCCCCGCCGTGTTCAGCAGTTCAGTGTACTATAAATAGGCCGTCAGGCGGGGGCAGGGCGGGCGGATGAGCAGTGTTCACGGGTGATAGGATCCCGGGGGGCTCCATGCACGTGTCTCTGTCCCTTTCCAAAATCTTAGCTTTTTGGAATTTGAGCCCTTGGGGATAACGGAGCAAGGTCAGCATCCTCCTGAAACCTCAGGGCACTGGAGACCCCTAGAGGCCAAAGGCTGTGTTACATGCCCCCGGCCGTGGAGGCGCAGTCAAGGTTCTTAGAGGAGTAGTTGGTACCTTTTCTACAACGCTTGCTTGTAAGTGCAGTCCCCGCAAGCTCCACAGGAACAAGGACAGATGTCTGCGTGTGTGACAGAAGCAACACATTGGTCCTCACTCCCTCCTCACCCATTCTCCCCTTGGATGCCAGAACCCCCTGCTGCCAGCCCTACTCACCCCTGAAGCCACCCAAAGTCAGCCCTCCCCAACCCCTCCATCAAAATGATCTTTCCCTTGGGGCCCTGCACACCTCTCAGTAACCTGATCAACTAATTTGTGCTGAAGTATTAATGACTAATAACGATTTAATATGCTGCCCTCTCAATTAACACTCCAGCAGCTAGAAAGAGAAACCCACAGATTTTAAGCCAAGTAGGAGACTTGCGTTCTTCCCTCTTGAGAGGAACCATAGGCCCCTCAAAACTCACCACAAAGACAGCTGCCCACTCAGGGCGGACGCTGCCTTGTGCTCATCTGGACGCCGTGGGCAGGCGCCACGTGGGGAGGACGCACAATCTCCTCAGAAGGCCTCTCTGATCCACAGCCTCCAAGACAAGGACTTGTGCTGGCGGGAGGGGACCACAGGAGGCCACGTGGCCCCCACCCCCTTCAAAGCTCCATGGGGTTTGCCTGACTGAGAGAGACCCAAGGCCATCGAGTCCCTGACAGCCCTCACTGAGGGGAGACGCCTGAATGGAAGAGTCCGTAGTGGTTCCCCCTGTCTAATGGGCTTTTGCTGACACGGGAGATGGCCTTGTCATCGGGAGAACGGGCTCGGAGAGGATTAACTTGGGTTCAGGTGTTCGACAGGCTCTCCTAGGTACTGAGCTACTCAAGTCTCGGGGTCCGTGTCTGTCACGTGGATGTCGTAAACCTCATGTCACGGGATCGTTCTGAGCATGAAATGAAATCATGCAGAATTAGCTCCCCCCATCAGGCCTGGTGTAGGCAGAGTGCTCGACAAGTGGCACTTCTTTTTCGTCATTGTTTTATTGTTTTGTTTATTGTTTTTTGCTCCACAGGGGCCAGCACCCAGATGCTGTCTTCATTATTTACAAGCAGGTGAATCGATCCGGCCTCCTAGGTATGGCTGGTTTGGTAATGAACTAGATTTCTTTCTAGGTGACAGCAGTGTCTGAAGGTTGTTGGTTTTTGTTTTTGTTTTTTTTTTCCCTCGGCTTGGTTTCTTTAAATGTATCTCACAAACGCAGTGAGCGAAATGGATTTGGCAGTGACTTAAAAAGACTCAATGCGTTTTGGAAAGGGAAAAAAATGCCACAACAAAAACTGGTTTGTTTCTGTGATATATGGTTCGTGTGATATGACAAAAATCCATTTTTATGCTTAGGAAAATTGGCTAATTTTAAAACAGTTGACACATGCCATATGCATATAGAGAAATGATAGATTTTGCTCAAGCAAACAGCAGAAGAACACAGAGCCTGCGATAGTCTCTGTTAGGGGGCAATTCTTTGGTGGCCGACCTGCTCCACCTAGGAGAGGACAGCGCAGTGGACAATGGCCTGCAGTGGCCTCGGGTGCTCCAGTCAGATATTTGAGCATAAAGACACCACCCACCAAGCTTGGGACACAGATACTGTGTTTACATGACCCGAGTTGAGAGGAGACTTAGGAACACACCCACGTAGCAAGCTCCGTGTGCAAGAAAGTAACCATAGGAACATGGGATCTGGACAACAGGCGAAACTAGTGCCAAGGATACGGAACTGTTGAGCCACCTGGATTTGGGGGGGACTCCTAAACTTTGCCTGATCATCCTCCAGGTGGATGCAGAGGATTTCTGGACTTGAAATGCTACTTATAATGTCCTGGGAGCAGATCCTCCAGTCCACCGCTCTGCATAAATCACACTGAGAGGGGAATCCCACATATTTTTGATCATTGCTAGTTAGGGCAAAGAAATTACTTATGAAAAAGAGATGCCATAAAGGTTGCCTATGAAACAAGAAGTGACCGTATAAAGTTCAAGACAGAGATAAGCCCTGTTACCTCGATGTTTGTCCTATAGCTCCTTTCCACTCAGCTCCTAGTCTACGTCAACCACATACCCAGCACTGTTACGGGCTAATGATACGCGGTTCTACTTGACTCAACAAAGGCTTTATTTTATTTTATTTCTTCTGAGGCAATATTTAATTAGTGTCTGCAGAGGGAAAAAGCTGAGTAGCTTAGAGAGGGTTTAT
Source organism: Mormoops blainvillei (assembly GCA_004026545.1). Taxonomy (NCBI): domain Eukaryota; kingdom Metazoa; phylum Chordata; class Mammalia; order Chiroptera; family Mormoopidae; genus Mormoops; species Mormoops blainvillei. The sequence continues at coordinate 65,975 of PVJD01005438.1, forward strand.
GGTTCAGGTCTGCAGGACTCAGCAATTTGACGTTCTAATCCCGTTATTTCTCACCTGAAACTGAACAGAGTCAGCAGGGCTGGGTTTTTCTCTTTCCACAGCTCATCTACTATTAGGTCTCCCCTCCCCTTACTTCCCACTCTCATCCTTTGCTTCGTTGGCTTCTTTGTCCTGTTTCCTACTGCATTTTTTTGAGGACACCAAAACACAAAACAAAATGAAAACTGCTATCTTGGTGGTTCCTTTGTGACTGAACCATTTAAAGAGAAATTAATTCTTCCTGTCCCTACTTCGATTCCCAGAATAAATCCGCTGTGACCCATGTGAACTTGACTGCTAATGTGACTGCAGCCACATTAGGGTCCTACGGTGATGCTTAGCACGAGACCAAGCCATGTCCCTGGACCCCTTTTTAATGTCGGACTCTAAACATCTGGAAGGCGGGACCGGAGTCTTACTTGTCACTGCATTCTGAGTTCCTGGCCTGGACACAGGGCGCTAGGGAAATGGTTAACGCTTATGCAGTTAAACAAACCTCACCACAGCACCCTCTTTTTCATTATAATATGGGTTTTTAGGAGTCGATGAGTTATCTTTCCTATTAAGGAAAATTTAGCATTCAGGATTTTAAATGTAAAGAGTTCCAAAATTAGGGAAGTGCTTTCTTTAACACAGTGGTTCCCAAATTCCATGTGCACCTGGGGAGCTTATTAAAATGCAGAATCCTCAGCAACCCCGCCCCCCCCAGAGTCTGATTCTGCAGGCCTTGCAGAAAATGCAGAAAAGTGCCTTTTAGTAGCAGATGATATAAAGAAGACCACACTTTGAGAAACACCATTTTAAGGCAATCAAGGTGAAATGTTACCCAGCTCAGTTTGGTAGAATATTAGTAGCTTTTAAGTGGTTAATGAATGTCATGAAGAAAATAAAAGGTCTATGCTTGGAAAAGTTAGGGGAGCACGGTTCTCTCTCCCCTCCCTCCAATCCCCTCATAGACAACTGGAGGTTTACAATGCACTGAGGATGTCCGAGGTTCTGAAAAGTTCTTCAGTAAAGGAACATGTTTTAACTTTGTTTAACCAAATATTTTCAATATGTCTTGACCTTGAAACTCTTATTGAATTTTATTTTATGGCTAAAAACCTATTCGATTTTGATGAATTTGGTAGGAGAAACATTGGTATGAAGGTGCGGGTGGCACCTACTGGACAAGAAGGTATTGCAGCCCAGCTCTACTATGATTCAACTATCAAAGCAGAGAATGAAGAAAGTGAGGGTGGGTGAAGTTGGCGGAAATCGCTAACCAGTGTTTGTTTTATTAGCCATCACATGTCAAGCATTTAATATTTATCAGGTACTATGCTACATTTTTAACATGTATTAACTCATTTACTTCTCAAAACGACCCTGTGAGTCGGACGCTTTCAGCGTACCCATCTCACGGAAGATGCCGCCGAGATGCTGAGAGGCCAGTATCTGCTCAAGATCACTGAGTTAGAAAGGGGTAGCGTGGGATCTGAACCCAAGCTGTCTGACTCCAGCCCACACCCTGTGAACTGCTCTACTCCAGGAGCAAGGCTCTGGAAATTTCTGCCAGGGAGGAACGACAGCTCCAGGGGACATAACCTGCTTGGGAGCCACATTACCTTGGTGCCGAGGATTCCTTCCCATACACCAGGGCCTGGGATCACCGCCCCTTGTTTGTCAGATAATTTATTATAAAACCCGTTTGAACCTCTGAACAACTCTGCTGCACTTAAAAACGACATGCTTGGCAAAACAACCCGAGAAGGTTCCTCCATGAAGAGGGATTAGTTGCCTATCCCGTGCCTACCAAATCCCAGGTTGGGCTGAAGATCTGGCCAGGGTGCTGACACCTTGATATGGGATGTGACAGCCTGGCCCTGGGCCCTACACCCCGACTCCCACCCCATCGTGGCTCCTGAGCATGGGAGGAATCCCTCGGGGGCTCGCTGGACTGGATGACACAATTCCAGTTTTGGCTTTTGGCGAGTTCCTTCAACTCTTTGGTCCTCTATCTCCTAATCTTAAAACGCAAAGAAGGAAAGCTAATGATACCTACATTGTCGTAAGGAATAAATTGGCGCGTGCGCGCGTGCACACACCCACACGCACACACAGAGCTATTATCCCAGTGCTAGGCACGGGGAAGGTATATTCAGCCGCTTGCACTGTCAGGGCCTGGGGATGACGTGGTGGCGGGAGAAGCCCTTTCCTTCTCAGTACCTTCCAAGGTGCTAATGAGGAGATAACGGGGGTCAAAGTTACAGGCTGAGTGAGAGGGAATTGAGGGAGGTGCACCTGGGCTCCCGGGTCCTGGATCATTTCCAAACTACACGTGGGATGTGGGTCACTGGGACTTACATGCCAACCAGGATCCTTGGTTACTTTCCTCTCCTTCTTTGTAAATCATGAATAATACTATTTATGGGCATATTCCACTGAGGAACTCAACATCTTCATTACTGAAAGTGGAAGAAGTGTCTCATGGCAACAGCGGAGGATTTCCCAGCCCTGGTTTCGGGAGAACTAATTTCTGTGTGCCGTGCATCATTTCAGACACTCTACGAGTGTAAACCACACAGTTGCCCCTTTTAAGAACAGGACGCTGAGATTTAGGCAAGTTTATAATTAGGCTGAGATCATACAACCTGATGCAGAGGCTGAACGCCAGTCAAATCTGTCTAAGACAAATCCCCGATCCTTCCTCCCAGACCCTGAGGAAAGGTATGGGAAGAAGGAAGAGGGCAGGAGGAACATGTGAGGACTGGCTCCTCAGCGATGGGGACTTGGAAAGAGCTACTTCAAATCACACTAGGATCTTTGCAAATCAGCCTTCCCAGCATCCTCTTGTACATGCCACGTTCTGTTGCTCTCCTAAGTCAACTGTTTCCCGCCGTCATACTTTGTGCCTCTCTTTTTAAAAAAAATCTTCACCCAAGGACATGCCTATTGATTTTTTACAGAAAGGGGAAGGGAGGGAGAAGGAGAGGGAGAGTAACAATGATGTGAGAGAGAAACATCGATCGGTTGCCTCTTATACACGCCCTGACCCGGGACCAAACCTGCAACCTAGGCATGTGCGCTGACCAGGAATCGACCCCGAGACCCTTCAGTTTACTGGACGACGCTCCAACCAACTGGGCCACACCAGTCAGGGCCATGCCCATCTCATAACAGAAAGTGCTTATGGTACACCGAGGCTGACTGAGCCGCCATCAGCCACGAGCTGCAGGGGCCCAGAGAGAGCCAGTCTTAGTCCATGGCTACTTCAGAGGTCTTCCACGCGGAACTTGTTCCTCTGCACCCCCAACCCCTTGGCAGTAACAGGGCCCAGTGGAAAATTCTTCCTTCCCAAGCTAAACACGTACACTTACCAAATTGAGGTCTTCTCGTGCAATTTTCCTTTGGATCGGGTCTCATACATCGTGAGCCCAGGATCAGGAATGGAGAAGGGACCGCGCATTCCTGTAGGACTTCATGAGAAGCCTGGGCAGTCGGCTGGTGAGAGGGGAAAGGAGCGGTGAGCCAAAGCTGGCCTCCTGAAGGCTCTCCTGACCACCCCCGGCATAGAGCCCTGCCCTGCTTCTGCCCGTAGGGAGTAAATCTCCCATTCCACTTATCCTATCATCCGCCAAGTGGTGAATCGTGACCACTGGGAGCCAGGTTGGCCATGGATTTAACATTGTTGACTGAAGCGGGGTGGTGGGTACAGGCGGGTTGATAACAGGATTCTTTCCGCTCTTGTACATGTTTGGGAAAGGTCTATGACTGAAAGGATGTTATAAACCATGGATTCTGGAGTGGAAATCTCTTGAGCTGAAAAATTTCAGCACAACAGTGTCGTGCTATATTATTTGGAGCCGATGATTTAACTTTTCTGAGCCTTTGGTTTTGTTTAATCAATATGAGGAGGTATTATCTATCTAAAGGAGTATTGTGGAAATTGAATGAAATAGTGAAATAAGGAACTTAGCACAATGACTGGCCCACAGTAAGTGCTGAGTATATAACAACTACCATTGTTGGTATTATTACCGTTTTATCTTTGTTGTTAGTATCATTTTGTGAGCTTCTTCCAGCAGGTATTGTAACTTATTGAGCTGCGTATTCATTCTATCTAGTTCAATTCCAAGTTTATATGCTGAGGGTAACAAATATTTATTGAGCTCCTCCAAGGTGCCAGGCTCCTAGCCTGAGATAGAGCAGTGAACTAAGTAGACAGAAAATAAAATCCCAGCCCTTATGGAGCTTGTATTCTGGTGGGAGGAGACAAAACAATTAAACAAAATCATAAGAAGTGAGCTGTATTTTTTGTTAGAAGGTAGTAAGCGCCTATGGGGAAAAATATATAGTGGGGGAAATTGGAGCACCAGAGATTAAATAGGATGATCAGGGTAGGACTCGATTAGGAGGTAAGAATTGAGCAAAGACTGCGAGAAGGTGGGGAGGTGCATTGGTCGGGATGCTCAGTTGGTTAGAGGGTTGTCCTGACATGCCAAGGCTGCAGGTTCGATCCCCAGTCGGGACACATGCAAGGGCAACAAAGGAGTGCATAAATAAGTGGACCAACAAATCTCTCTCTTTCTCTCCTCATGCCCTTCCTCTCTCTCTGTAAAATCAAGAAATAAACATTTTAAAAAAGAAGGTGGGGAAATGGTCCAATGATATCTGGAGAATTTTCCCAACAGTGGGAAATTAATACATATATATAATCTAGTAACTACCCGGTGACACTTGCTGATGCCTATTTAATTCTTACGTTACCGTGTAGCAGCCAAGGCATGTTTTATCCCACACAAAACGTGTGTGTTGAAGGCTCGACGCACGTATCACCCTCCAAACCTGTGCTAGTTCACAGAGTTCCCTCCTCGGTATTATGTGTAGGTTAAAAACTCAGCAATTGTTTATAGAAAACAAACCCACAGCGATCTCTGCTAAGAACAATCTTTTAAGAGCAGAAATTGCAGCATATAGGTTTATAATAAAACTCACCTCTGTCACCTATACCTTGATAAAACACTCATCTTTTCCAAGTTTTATTAGCTTGATGTTTTCAATTAAGCTAACTCAGGCCGAAACACAAATTAATGGTAGGGAAATCTATAGCTCAAGAGAATTCTTGAAGAAATGAAAAGAGCCAAGATAGAGAAGGATAAGAGAGACAAAACTCATGTCACTAGTGCAGTCCTAACTGTGACAAAACATTGAAAAACTATTAACACAAATTAAGAATTGCGGTTATTCATTATGTGGCCTTAGCTGAAAGCAATCGTTCCATTTAGATTTGATTCCAAAAACCTTCACAAATGACCAAAGAGCAAATTAAGAAGGCTGAAAAAAGTTACCTGAAAAAAAAAATCGTTTCTTATCATGCAGTCAGCAAGATTTTCTGCCACGGAATTATGTGACAGGGGAGACCTGTTTTCAGTAAGGTCCATTCGGTAATCAGGTTCCTTAAAAACCAGACCTCTAGAATGGGGTCCAACACAGGCCTCTGGCCAAGGCCCACGCACGGTGAATGGCGGAGAGAGAGGGCAGAACGCGTCCTCCGGTCGCCCCTGATCTCTTCCACAGAAGAACCACCAGCCAACAACGCGAAATTACCTGCAGGCTTGTTACAGACGCAGCCAATCAGAGGTCCTGATTCATCCTACTTAACACGGACCAGCCCTGTCCGGTGCTGGAGAATCTTTTGATTTTTTTTTTTCTTCCAGCAACTCTGTCAATACAAATGCTTCTCATCTTGGGGCGCAGGCAACACTGATCATTATTTTAAACAGAGGCCTCAACACTGAGAGGTGTTCCTTCCTCACAGAGCCTGACTGTACATCTGCCACTCCCCAGAGGGACCCTCACAAAAGCAGGTTGTCTCTCTCCTGTCTCCTAAGGCAAGCTCATACATAAAGCATCTTGGCGTGAAGTCGTGTGCATAACTCATTTAAGCTCGGCTGGGGAGGGACAAGGAAAGGGGAGACCCCCACCCGGAGTCTCTACACCAAGATTTGCAAGGGTCCTTGGAGGCTGGGAACAGGTGGAGCATCTGTAAGGGTCAACTAAATAGAAATTCCAATTCCATCTTTCTGTTCTCTTTCTGGAACTCAGTTGACAATGGATGGGGACAGATATAATTCTGAGCTTCCTAGGAATGTTCCCATCTTTTGGTCTTTTACTCTTCTGTGGCTGATTCCAAACGGGAATGACTAGGGCAAGCTTCCTTTACACGTGAGCGTGGACCCTAACTCACTGGGTTGGGGGAGGGACAATCACTGGTCCTTGGAATCATCTTCCTGTTGGAAGACTGCAAACACCAGAGAGGGGGCTTGCCTCTCTTGTTCCAGATTAGGTCTCCTCTCTCACTTTTCCTCACTCGATGGAGTTATGTGGCATTTAAAAAATGTACTTTCAAGCCTATTTACCCATCTGTCCCCTAGATCTGTGCCCATCCCTCAATCTTCTTCCCTTCCACGTAAATTTCAAGTTTAGCTCTTTCTGCTTATGCTGTACCTCTCTCCAGTCTCTTTCCCTTGTTCTCTGTCAGCAAAAATGTCTCTCTTCCCATCTCCAAAACAGCCCACACACCATCTGTCGAGGTTGGTGGGCTCCTGTTCTCTCTTCTCTTTCGTCCCATGGTGGGAGTCAGTCAAGAAAAACACGTGGGTCCCCTTGGAAGCAGCTGTTAGCAAACTGAACCTCTCTGATGGGAAGAGAGTTTGGGGGTGCCTATTTGGACCCAGGCAAAGTGACACACAGCAGTGTGGTTAGGACAGACCCTGGGGGCAGATAGGCCGGTTTCAGTGCTGGACTCTGCTCTATAGTTACGTGATCGCGCGCGAGTCACTTCACAGAGCGACGCCTCCTCTTAGAAAATGTAGGTGGACGGTCACCTCGCCGGGCTTTGGCGAGGATGAGATGAGAGCTTAGCACAGGCGTCTGGCCCGTTAATGTAGGCTCCTATGATAACACAGGGTCCGGCACAAATAGCGCCCCTTTTTTTATTATAAAACCTTTTATTACAAAATTATAAACATGGAATCCTGTAACATAACAATATCACGCTCAAGCACACCATCTAACATTTTAGGTGAAATGTTCCAATGAAAACTATAAATTATTACACCCATACTATTACCCTATCAGCCACACTCCAGCAGGCGTTACTTCTGCGGGACCCTGTATAATCCCAGACCGATGTGCAGAAAGCCCAATGTGCCCCTCGGCAGTTAAGAGAAGTAGCCGGCACCTTCCCAGTGCAGAGGGCCTCGGCTGTGTCATCCTCTGCCCAGACAGCACCATCCCTGCAGGAAAGTATAATGTCCTCATTGTCTCTTCAGCCACAGAGGACTAGCTTACTAACCTAGGATCTCATCATTGAAGAGCCCTAAAACTTGTGCCCTAACTGAACAAGTTGTAATGTTCACACAGCATTTCTGGAGCTAAATCTCACAGTGCAGCCAGGGCTTGTATCTGGGAGGCCTTCAAACGGCAAGCTCTGTTACCAAGACTGACCTTTTCCTCTGGGAAATGCATTTCTAAAGACATTTCAAATGAAACTGGATAAAACTTTGGAGTGTCAAAAGATGAAAACAAACTGCTGTAGCCCTTAAGGACGCAGGACTTAATGGCCTGGTGGTCCCTTTCCAAATCCTGTTCCTGTGAACTCATGTCTTTCACCTCTAATGCGTACAGAGGAAGCCCAGCCTGAAACGCCAAACATTTACAGTTCTCTGGCTGCATATTTTGAAGCTGAAAATTTGCAGTGAATAACCCTTACAAAGATCAGGTCGATTTTTTTATGTTATATAAAATATGTATTTCTTCTTATATTTTCTTTAATACATATCTTGGTTTAACCTCACATTAAAAAATAAAAGATTACAATGGAAGACCGTCGTTCTTTCAAAGAGGTGTAAAAACGGCATCGACCAATAGGAATAATGAAAATAATAGGGAAACAACTTTAACTGTGGGATTTCTGTGCACGGTGGAGTAATTATTCCAATTATTGCAGTTATTGGAATAATTGCTCCACCGTGAGCAGGGATAACAGGGGTCTCCTGTGAACCTCATTTCCTCTTCTTACTTCCCATGTTTGATTGAGATCCCTCACCAATCTTGCCAAGTTAGGAGTGTTCTGGTTTGAACCTTCCTTCACAAGGAAAGGGTAGATCGGCAGCCGAGACGAGACACCTGCACTCTGTGACTGACAGCCCACTGCCCGTGACATCACGTCTCTCGGAGTACTGGCGTGTGCCCACACTGGCTGTGGGTGGGTGGGCCTGGTCATTAACAAAGGATTAGTTGAAGAGGGAGGAAGAGATCTGCAGAAACATAGGTGAGATTAAAGACCCACTGTGAAAGCTGTCTGGTTCCCCACTTAGTCTAACCTATTTTTCCCTCTTGTCACACGGCCTGGGTCTGTGCATATATGTTGGTTTGTGGAGAGGAAATGAGTCCATCCAAGCTTGATTCTTATTAAGGACATCACTCATTCCCTGATACAACTCAGTGTCAACTTTTATTACTACCACTGACCAGTGGCCAGACCTTATGTTCAGCATTGGATTATTTATAGTGGTGAGTCTGAACATGCGTAAATGCAATTCGAAGAACACTTCAACCTCGCTTTCCCCAAGCCTTCCTGCAAACACCTCGTCGGAGCACTCACTGAACAAGGGCAAAGGGGGTCAGGTTTTACTCTGCTCAGCCAACGTGTGGGAAGGAATGAGCAACCAAACAGCCCGAAACATAAGGGAAACAAGCCAAGACCCCGAATAACTTAAAAACAGACTGGATTTAGGAACATCCCAGACTGAGGAGCCCAAGAACAACAGAGATTGGACCGAGTGGTGACACCAGCCTACGAAGGCTGCAGGGCAATCCTGTTCCACTGGATCTGACTCCCCTGCAACGGCTACAGGCTGCCCGTGAATGATGACCCCAGCCCAGTGGCCACACATCGACAGCCACCAACAGCAAACCACGCCCATGTGGGGGAGAAGAGCCTCAGAGGGGGAAACCCACCTGCGCTCTGAGGCGGGAACTACTCGTGAGACCAGTTTTGTGTCCCCAGCCAGTGTGGTGAGGACGAGGGTCGGCTCTGTCTGCCTTTCTCGTTCCTCCTGATGGATTTCCATGATAGGTGGGGGTCTCAGTACAAATGGTTCCTTTCACCCACCTGGAAGACAGAGAGTACGGGCAGTCATAAGATGAGAGCATGTGATGGGTGAAGGGAGGAGCCGAACCTTCTCAGTAACACTGTCAAGTTTCCAAAGCAGTTTTGATGAACAATAATAAAGTCCTGTGTTTGAGCTATTACAAGCAATTTCCCAGGCTGTGAGGGGGAGGAATTAGAGAGGCAATTAGACAAAGTCATCTGTGTTATCTTATTGAAAGCAAATATCTGCCTTATGTTAATGGCATTTATAGGATCCTCAGAGGTAATATTACTGGAATTAGAAGGGCCATGGCCAGGAATGCCCAACAGGCGCCTGTGGTAATTCAATTAGAAGAACCTTCAGGAACCATATAATTGCATGAAATTCTTAGTTTTTCCTTTGTTGGGCAATTTAACAAAACTGTTATTTATTTGTCTCTCTTTGCATGGGATAAAAGGGTGTCCTTCTTTGAACTTGAGCCATGCCATGAGAGCATCCCTCAGGCAGAAGTTCACAATGAGAACTGAGCCACATCCAACATGTGCCCTTCGACAAAGGGGCGGTCTTTTCAGCAGACGCTGTTGGGGCATTTACACAATAGTATTGCTCTATGCTCATCTTTCCCATCACATGGTGAAACTGTGTTTAAAAAGGATTAGCCTGCCAGTGCTGGAAGGAGACCCAGGTTTGTCCACTCCAACCACCTCATTTTATTCAGGAGGCAGCTGAAGCGTAGGGACGGAGCTTGCTCAAAGTCACAGAGCTAGTTTTGGCAAAGGCTACAACCTGAACCCGGGTCCCATTCTTCCTGGCCCGGGACCCTGGACGTTTTACATGCTACTATGGCATTACAAAAACGCCAGTGTTAGGACTAGACAGGGACTGACATGTAAAGAAGATGTTAATGATACTTATGAGATATTTATTTGTATATCTTATTGTTGGTACCGTGCAGAAACAGAAACGATTATGTTCTTTATCTTCCATTGTTATTCAGTAGGAGAGGCACGGTTTGGTTTATTTTTTTGTATTCTCCTTTTCCCAATAACATTTTTTAAGGTAACTTGTAGGAAAACAAATTTCCTATTCCTCCCAACCTCCTAAAAGCCTCTCTCTATAATATGATCTTACTCCTGCATCTTTCCATAAACAGATGCCTTTATTTTGCTATGGTTTTTCATGCACAATTCAAAGGGGCTAGATCATGGGATTCTTTCCCCCAGTGAAATGTTTCAGAGAATCCAGGCCAGACTGAGGATGCTGTGTGACGTCCCAGACACCACCTCCCAGTACACCTAGGCTTTAAGTGGACAGGATCAGAGAAGAAGAGAAACGCTCATTTGCCTGGGATCAGAGGGAGGGAGAAGACACCTTCTTAATTTGTAGGCAGACCCTTGTGTCTAACCGTTTAGTGTATCAAATCTCCTTCGATCCCCTTTTGATTTTAATAAGCCTTCATTTTCCCCTCTCTCCTGAACAGCTACCCGTGACTAAGGAGATTTAACTCTCTTTCCATACATAGAGCAATGTCTCGTACGTATTTGCATATGGATAGAAAAGGTGGGACTTTAAAGTGATGAGGCCATATGTGCATGTGAAGTATATACATCAGGACCTGCATTATTCAGTATGATTCAGTAATGATTATTCAGTTAAGAACTGGCCCTCAAAGAGCCTTTCGTCACTTTGAGGGGTTCAACACTCTTTCAATGACACACTAATATTAAGGGCATTTGGGGGTATTCTTCTCAAAACAGCACCTTCTGAGCCTCATACCAAAATCTTTTCAACTCACTCACTCCCGTGCTCATTGTTTACCAAACTCCCGTTGGTCACTGACCGTAGGTCTGAGAACACAGCCACGCCTCCAGTACAAAACGAAAAATGACACGCTCCCCTTTCTTCAGGCCCTCGTAGCCTCGGGTTTTCCTACACAAATCCTGCTCATCTCTCTTCTTTCTTATTCATTATATTTGGTTCTAAGTGAGTTTTTAATCTAAACATATATTATTCCCTCACAGGGCAAATATTTGCCACCATTAATTATATTTACAAGAATGTGCTTCAGGTTTGGGAGGCACTGCCAAAAATATTTCTGGGTTATTGCCACATTCCTGGAATAAAACAGTGTACCTAAGGGGCTCTTCGATGAGCAAAATACTTGTTTGGATGTTTAAAGTTAGCATATTTAGCAAACTACTGTTATTATTTTATAGTCTAATTTTATGCCCGCACACTCCGAAGGGGCCCTTGGCAGACTTGTGAAGGGACGCCCCGGTCCTTCCAGAATCCGTCCCCGCCTGTGCCCGCCCCGGAACTCAAAGCACGGGGTCTTCCTGAGCGGATTCGTGCTTCCTCTGGGTTTGAGTCTCAGTCCTTCCACTCACTGACTTGGTGCCTCCAGGCCAGTCCGGTCAGTCCTCTGAAGTGTCCTTAACTATAGGTTGGGAAAGCTGGGGGAGGCTGACTCTGGGCAGTCAAGTCTAACCAGTACCACTGCCCGCAAGCGGGGCAGGAAGTCGGTCCCTGAAAAGCAGCTGGCAGAGAGCCAAGCCGACCTGGCGAGGCCGAGGAGCGACGCAGAAGTCATTGGCCGGCTGTGGAACAAGGTGTGCCAGGAGCCCAGCGGAGAAAATGTTTGGAATCCAAGTCCTGGGTGAACAGCAAAGATGGCCTGTAGGTACCATCGGCGAGAAGAGACAGGCCAAGAGCAAAAAAACCCGGCAGATGGCATTTCGCTGATGCGTTGCTTCTTTTAAGAGGGTTTGGTGTGTACCATCCCCCTCCCTAGGCTGTTGCATTTGTAAAGAATAATGATACCTTCCTTACTGGGTTATTTTAAGATTTTGATGACACACCGAGTATGAAAGTGCTTTGAAAACTGTAAAGTACTCTACAAATGCTAATTTCTCTATTTACCCCTTTTCAAAACTGCTCAAAATCTGGCAGTTTATATTGGGCTAAGAAAAGCAAATTCATGGTTGAGGGTAGAAGCCTGATAATGTTGAATGGTTTGCACATTTTAATAGCTTGCATGCTCCGAGCCCAGTTGTCACACTCCTCGCTATACATTATAGTCACCTGAGGAACTTTGAAACTTGTCACGCCCAGGCCGTGCCCCGAAATTCTGTACTAATAGGTCTGGGAAGGAGCCCAGGTATCCGCTTAGTGGAAAAGATGATTCTGCCACTGATCGTCATCAAAATATGATTCCACCACCCAAAGAGGAAATCTCGTATGTCAGATCGCAGGGGAAAACCTGGATGATAGCTAGACGGTGGCTCGCTGAGTCCCGCCAAGCCGGCACTTGCACTCACAGCGAAATGAGACTCAGCATTCGCTTCCTCCGTCAAAGTGCATTCAGTGGGCAGCTGCTCTGTGGCAGGTGTGTTCTAGGGAACCAACGAGAAATAATGCAAAGTCCCCATCCTTAAGCAGCTCAGTCCATGGAAGCCAAGGGCACTCGTGTAAGGTGTCAGCAGATTCAGTTGCATATGGTAAGTGCTACAAGGGGGTAAGGAGGCTATAGGTCTAAGACCGCAAGTCTTGCCAGGTAATCTCACGAAAGTTTTCAGCAAACGTGGAATTTAAGATGAGACATGGCAAACACGTACAGTTTTGCCAGGCGGAGAATAATTACGACAGCCGATATTTGCTGGACAATTAGCACAGCCAATCGTTACTCTGCACACTTTACCCTGTAACTCAGCCAGTCATCCCAAGGACACACTTAGGAGTTAGGTGCTAATGCTGTTCTCCAAACAGGGTGTCTCCAACAGCAGCGTAATCATCATGAGGAATCTTGTTAGAAATGCAAACTCCCAGTCCCCATCCCAGACCTACGGGTTCTGAAACTCTTCAGAAATCTGTTGCCTGCCCCTCAACGTCAGCAATTAGGAGATTTCTGAGAGTCAAACAATACGTATTTTTATTCTCTTCTCTCTGTCATTGCTCATATCTGACATCTCCCCTCCTAATCCTGAAAAACACACACTGGAGAATTCCCGAACACATCTTAGGGTGTGTCCTCCAGAAGAGGGAAAAAGAAGTGACATGTCCTGTTTTGATACATCACACAAAGTACATTGAAAGCCCAGATGAGAGATGATGGTTTAGATTAGGGCGGTCACAGCGGGGACAAAGACCGACAGTTCATTTTGAGCAATATTCTAGAGGTAAAATTGATGGCACTAAGGCACGGCTCACGTGTAAAGGGCGAGGAAGAGGAAGATGTCAAAACTGACTGCTAGGTCCCTATTGAGTAAGTACATCAGCAGTACTTAACACTGTTGCTCGCTGAAATCCATTGGGGGCGGGGAAGGCGGCTTTTAAAAATACTGACTCTGGGGTCTGACCCCAGAACTTTAAAACCAGAACCTTTGGGCATCCGGGCATTGGTATTTTAAAAAAGGCTTTCCAGATAATTCCAACATGCACCAAGGATTGAGAACCACAAGAACAGGCGGACTGTTTTGCCCTTCACTCTCAAAGGAAACCACTGAGCATCGTGAGGCTGTTTTGGACATGCTGGGTTTGAGGAAGTTTTGGGACATCCAGGTGAAGTACTCGGTTAGGGCGTACGTAACCCCATGGCACGTGTGTTCTTTTAGACATAAGGGCACGGGCCTTAAAGGGAGTGGTCTTGCCATCACCACTCTTGTCCCATTCCCACACTTGTCTCAGAACCGGGACTTTGTTTTCTGCATGGGGTCAGGGGGACTGGGAAGGCAGTGAGGACAAAACAATGACAGGAGTCCCTCAGGCTGGGAAGGAAACACGGTGGGTCCTGGGGCACGTGCTGACCTGGGGGATCATCTTTGTAAATGTATCAGGAAGCCCTGAGTTTACGAATGCTCGAAGTGCCTTTATGCACCGGCAAGAAGTATTTGCTACATTAGGATGGCAACAGAGTGATAGATGAAAATTCAAAGATTCCTCGAAAGAAGGAAAAAGACAGATGCGGAGACCAGGGAAGAGCGGCGTGGAGAGAAGAGAGAGGAGGCAAAAATAAAGGAATCCGGGAGCCCTAAAGCAATAGCTAATACATATGGTGTCAGAGCGAGAGGAGAGACATCGCAGCCGCGGGAGAGGGGATTTCAGCTAATGATCCCTCCCCTAGCAAGCTGCTCCTGTTTATGGGCAGGAAGCTATAAAGTTCCAAGGCAGCAGCAGCGTGCTTTCCAAGAGCCTAATTTTAGAAACGCGCCTGCTAATGCCCAGGAGTTGCTAGATCTGAATTAAAATCTCCAGGTCCCCTCCTCCCCTCTTTTCTTAAAGGGTTATTGATTTACTAATGGCCTTTGTATCCTGCTGAAAACAACCCTACAGAAGAAGAAAGAGGTTTACCTAGAGCCCAGTGGCTAAAAGCTTGGAAAAGCCAAGATTCCAGGGGAGCAGGGAGCCGGAAGACAGGCTCTGAAAGAACTCAGCGCTTAAGGCAACGGGAGGAGGGAAGGGCGGGGTCCGAGGAGGCTTCGGAGAGGAAGCGCCCGCTGAGGTGCATAATCATTGCCCTAGGATCTGGATATGCAAGGGCGGGCGTGTGGAAGTCCCCTGTGGATAATGGGGTCCCTTCGGGGCCCATTTTGGAACCATAGGTTTGTCAGAGGAGTGGGGTGCAAAGAAGGTCTCACGCTAGGTGGCAAAGACCTGCCTCCATTCCCACCCCAGCCCCCTATTAACTGACTACATACACCTCAACTTTGTAAACACACTCTGGATTCTGGTTCTTCCTCTCTGGGATAAGGGGCCTGTCTTCCTGCCATTCTAGAATTCCTGGGGTCTGCTGGCAGCCCTCTTCCAGGGGCTTCTGTCCATCTGCCTCATTTACAGCTCTTCTCTGATGGCTCCCTTCCTCCACTCCATTCAGAAGGCTTGTGCCCGGAGCTGAGAGTCAGAACGGGACTCAGTGAAGGAACAGGGCGTGGACCTGGAAGCTGTATTTGGACGAGGAGGCAAGACAAGCAAGAGGAAGCCAGAGGAGAGAGAAGCTGGGCGGAGGGACCAGCAGTGCCAAAAGCTGTAGAAAAGTCCGGGTGATGAGAGAGGAGTGGATGGAGGAGGGGGAACCCACTGTTAGAACCTGAGCTCTGGATCAGACAATCCACCCTGGCCGTAAATGCAGGCACCTTGAGAAATTACTTAGTCCCTTTAGCTCCTAATTTCCTCATCCATAAAAAGAAAGTAACAGTGGGACGCAATGCTATTTCTTGTCCTGCGGGTCAAATGAGACAGGGCATGTAAAGCAATGAGAACAGTGCCTGGTACCCAGTTATTAATAAGTATTAGCCACAGGCACTCAAAAGTCCCTCTGGTTTGGAGACTGGAGCGTTGCTGTGGGTTTTACAGAAGTCAAGCTTAATGATGTTTGTGCAGGGTGGGTGCTGAATGTGAGCAGGTTCAATGAGAAGCAGTTCTGGGAGGAATAGTCTTGCGTCTCTGAAATAAATCAAATAAAAAGAGGAAGATGAACATTTTAAGAAGTGCGCTTGCCATTCCCTTTGTCCCAGTGTGGTGGTAGTTATGACCCGTAACTGCTGTAACCGCCCTGCAGAGAAATCGCTCCCACGTACGGACAGAATCCATAAGCAGGTGGATTACTGTCTGGCCCCTCCTCCATGACATTCCGTATTTGTATCACAGCCTCAAATACTCTAGCCCTGACAAGCCATCTCCTGGGGTGAGTTGATGGTGCCCGGAGATGTCCGACATGGTCAAACAAATCTGACCTTCATTACTTTCTTGGCCTTTCCGGTCTTCCCTTGCACCTGCTCCCTACCCCTTTGTAACTAAGCTGTATCACCAAGAGGGAGGCCTCGCTGTCATCCTGGAGGCTCACAGAAAATGTAGGATGTGGTCGGGCCCCAGATGCGACCACACGGATTGTGTTCTGCTCAGCAACACAGGTCGTCATTCACTTAAGACTACAGCGTGAAGGGTGTCTCGTGGGGTTGCGCCAGGACACTCTGAATCACAGGAGGCCGTGGCCCTAGGGGAGAGGGAAGGGCTCTAAGTCAGGGTGGAAGCAAACAAACAAGAACTGAGAGCATCTCTAACTGAAACTCCAGGGGACGTCAAGCCCATGGAGCACCTGGGGCATTGCTTTGCAGGCTCCCTGTGCCAGCTGCGATGTTGGGCGGGCAGGCCCGGCCTCTGGGCAGCTCATGGGGGCCGGGTGCGAGGATGAATGGGGTGAGACAGAGAGCCCCGTCCTGCTGAACCGCCAGCGCCACTTCCGGGATACGCCTGGGCCATCCCCACGGGCTGCCTGGCCAAGAACCGTGCAAGCACAAGGCAGCAGACTTGGCAGGACGTCAGGGGTGGTGAAGGCTGGCGAGAGCAGAAGGAGCAACGTTTGTGAATGGGGACGATGAATTGTTTCTGGTTGTTTCGACTACACTCCAGCTCCACCTCACACAAGCGAGACAATCGAGTGTGAGGGGCGGAGATGGCTGGAAATGAGAGGATTGTCTGACCAGCTTCCAAATGTGGGGGGTGGGTGGTGGGTGGGGCTGAAGCTCTTGAGTGAAAACAGCTGGGACAAGCCTTGCTCCATCATCCAGATAATGAGAAAATGGAGACAGATGAGAACATCTAACACCTAAGGTTCATTATTTTCAATCAGGAAAAGGTTTTTTTTGTTTTTTGTTTTGTTTTTTCTGATTACAGAAATAATGCATTATTTTATTTAAAAAATACTGGAATATAAAATCATAACAAAGAAAATAAGATGTATCTGTAATGGCAGTACTTGGCCGCAGTTATCAATATAAATTCACTTAAAACACTTTTCTCTCAAGAGAGCACAGCATTTAGCAGATGCATTCAGGTTCATTCTGCAGTGTAGGTGTGTGAGGGTTGATTGGCAGGGGATAGTGTGTCCCTGTATTATCATCACAGAGAAGTCAAACTAGCACGTTCACTGATTTGTTCAAAGTTTTGCGATGACAACATCCTCTGTCCACTGGCTCTGGCCTCTAATAATAGGAATAACTTGAACAATTAACCTTTGTCTAGGGCTTTTCAGTTGTAAAGAATTTTCCCTTGTGGTATCATCCTGCTAAGTCCTTTCCATATTTATTCAACTAAGTTCTAGTTCAGAGGCAGCCATGGTTGTAGGGAGGTTAACCTAGTAGTTGGGAGTTGAAAACATCAAGACAATGAAAAGACAGCCCACTGAATGGGAGAAGATAGTCACCAATGATACATCTGATAAGGGGTTAGTAGTCAAAATTCGTAAGAAACTCATACAATCACACACACACACACACACACACACACACACACACACAGACAAATCTGATTTAAAAATAGGCAAAGGATCTTATAGTTATTTCTCTAAAGAGGACATAATAATGGCCAAAAAACAAATGAAAAGATGCTCGACATCGATCATATCAGAGAAATGCAAACTAAACCCACAGTGAGATATCATGCCACGCCTGTCAGGATGGCTGTCATCAGTACATGAACAAACAAGTGTTGGAGAGGATGTGAGAAGGGGGGACCCTAGTGCACTGTTGGTGGGGTTATAAATTGGTGCAGCCGTTATGCAAAACGGAACTACCATATACCCAGCAACTCCACTTCAGGGCATCATCTGAAAAATCCAAAACACTAATACGCACCCCAGGTTCACTGCAGCGTTTCTGACGACAGCCAAGATCTGGAAGCAACCCAAGTGCCCATCGATAGACAACTGAACAAAGAAGAGTGGTACACGCACTCGGTGGAATATTCGCTATACAGAAGAACGAAATTTTGCCACTTGCAACAGCATGGACGGACCTAGAGGGTATTATGCTCAGTGAAATAAGTCAGATAGAGAAAGGCAAATACCATGTGATTTCACTTATATGTGCGATCTAAAGAACAACATAAATAAACAAACAAATTCGTGGACACAGAGAACAATCGGATGGTCACTAGATGGGAGGGGGTCTGGAGGATGGATGCAAAGGTAAAGGGATTCAGCAGGACAAACTGGCAGTTATAAAAACAGTCACAGGGACGTAAAGGACAGCATGGGGAATATAGTCATAATATTACAATAACTATGCATAGTATCAGGTACTAGAATTATCGGGGCGATCACTTCGTGAGTCATACAAATGTTTAATCGCTGTGTTGTACACCTGAGACTAATATAATAGTGTATGCTAACTGTAATTGAAAAATAAGTTTTAAAAAGGAGCAGACTGTTCCTCATGCAGTGGTAGCACATCTCCCTCTGTGGGAGCAGGGTGGGCATCGAGCAGCACAGGGATACAAAGGAGAAGAGGAAGTCACGAACCTTGCGGCCACTAGACACACGCGGCTACAGAGCCCTTAACATGTGGCTCATGCAACTAAGAACCTAAGTTTTAAATTTGCACTTAATTAATTCAAAATTTAAAACTTATACTTAAGTCAGTTATAATGCTTGAGTAACTTTGGTATGCAAATTTATTTTTTTAACTGTAAATTTTTTCAAATCTCAATAGAGAATGAAGTTTTCTGATGAACAGTTAACATCAACACTGAGATGTGCTGTAAGTGTAAAATACACCTCATTTTTCAGACTCAGAGGGAAAAAATATAAAATACCTTGGGAGTAATTTTTTACATTTATTACATGTTCAAGTGACAATATTTTAGATTCCTCAGGTTAAATAAAATGTTATTAAAACTGATTGCATCTCTTTATCTTACCATTTAATGTAGGTGCTAGTAAATTTAAAATACAGAGTCTGGCAGAAGTAACACCTACTTGAGTGTGGTTGGTAGGGTAATAATATGGGTTTAATAATTCATAGTTTTAATTTGAACATTTCACCTAAAATGTCATATGGTGTGCTTGAGTGTGATATTGTTATACTATAGAATGACATGCTTATGATTTTGTAATAAAAGAAAAAGGGGTGTTATTTGTGCCAGACACCATGTCTATGTTTTGGGTTGGCCAAAAAGTTCATTTAGTTTTTTCCATAAAATAAAAGACACATTTTTCATTTCAATAACTTTATTGACTTGGATATTTTGAGTATGCCGGCTGTCTCCCACTATTGGCTTCTAGTGGGCAGAGGTCAGGGGTGCTGCTAAACATCTTCCAATGCATAAGACAGCCCCACAGCAGAGAATTATTTGGCCAAAAATGTCAATAGAACCAAGGAACTTCACAAACCACTTTTGACACATTCGATCAACCACGGCACCTTCTCCACACACTGCACAAATCTTTTTTTGCATTTTAGCTTTGTTTCTCCTTTCTTGAAATAATAAAGCATAAAATACGCCAAAAACATTGCTTATGTTCTTCCATCTTCATTGTTAAAATGGCTGCACAAAAATTCACCAATTTCCATAAGTTTTTTTAATGCATGCTGATATGACAGCTGTCACGATACAATCTAACAAAATTGTTTTGAATTAAAGACAACTGAGCACTACTAGAGCCATTGTATGAGAAAGACTAAATGAACTTTTTAGCCAACACAAAAGTTTGTATTATACAAAATATACAAAAAAATACAAATATATATGCAAAAAATATAATTTTTTATTGGACAACACTGGACGCAGGCACATGTAGCAAGTCTCCAGTTATATCTTCTAAGCTATAAATGTCTTTCTTAAAACCGCATCTTCGGCATCCTCAATTATTTTGATAGGCAAATCTATTTTAGAATCATGAGCTGGGAAATAGCATAGGTGTCAAGAGTTCGGACAACAGGATGTCAATGTTGGCTGCAAGAGCCGTGTAATCGTGTGTCAATTTCTTTTTTCTTTTGCACATTGTAATGATTTCAATCTAACAGGAAAGTTATGCAAGAGTACAAGTAACTCCCATATGCACCTTAGCCAGAGACCCCATTCATGTTCTGCAACTGACCTAATAATGTGTGTTATAACAAAAGATCCAACCTAGGATTGCATATTGCATGTAGTTGTCATGTCATTTGTCTCAAGGCCACATCACATGGTTTATTCTAGCTTTTGTCCTTTCTGTATTTATAGCTCTCTTTGTGACTATGAAAAACTATTATTCTTAGTATATTTGCTTATTGGCTAAATCCTTCTGCGTGTAACTAATTTCCTGGGTCCACTGGACTGCTGCCCCGCTCAACCACCTACCTCACACAGATACAGACCTTTATCAGGTTGCCCCCTACCTGCAACAGACCTGCCTTTTGGCTTTCTGACAGAAGAGAGGA
Organism: Mormoops blainvillei; assembly: GCA_004026545.1. Lineage (NCBI taxonomy): Eukaryota > Metazoa > Chordata > Mammalia > Chiroptera > Mormoopidae > Mormoops > Mormoops blainvillei. The sequence continues at coordinate 86,346 of PVJD01005438.1, forward strand.
AGGGAGAGAGGAAGGGAGGGAGGGAAGCAGGCAGGGAGGGAGGAAGAAGTTATACAAGCTTCTTATGTCTCTTCGAATCTCATTTTCTTTATATTAATTGCTCATGGATTAATACCTTCTTTGTTGAAAGGCAGTGCCCAGTAGAAATAAGCATTCAGTGAATAGGACTTTTTACAGGGTTTTTGCTGTTATGGTTATCAAAGACCAATTAAGCATGAAACAGGAGTCCTAGACAAAGAGACAGTGGAGATAAGTCATTTTGGCCTTTGATGCCATGATGTGTCGGCAAACTAGATATGCAGGAAAAGCTATCCTTAAAAGTTGGTCATCCGTGATTCAGAGACATTTTAGGAGTCCGGGCTCATGAGAATTTGTTGGCAGAAGTCAGCATGACTGACATTTAGGGGTAGAGAATCATTCATTGTAAGGAGCTGTCCCGTGCTCCTGTGCATTGTAGGACGTTTACCAGCTGCCTGGTCTTAATGCTAGAAATAGCACCCCTCCCCTCATTGCTACCATCAAAAATTTCTCTAGAAATTGACAAAGGTCTCCTGGAGGGAAATCACACACACACACACGCACATTCATACACGTGTACACATGCCAGCTGAGACCCACTGGAGAATATGGTTGGCTCTGTCTTGACTATCTTCTCTGTTACCCTGTTTGAGGAATGGGATATTTGATTTAATTTTGAAAATTCTTAATAGAGTTACTTGATACTACTTTTTCAAGGATTTGGACTGAAAATCAATAATACAATATAAAATTAAGCTGAAAATAACTTTAGCTTAGTGTTGATTTGGAAATTGCTGTTTTAAGCCTCGGTTTGCACTGAGCTGCAGATGTATGCAAATACTGGTCAGTGAAGGGTGCCGAGTGTGCCTTTGGCTAATAAGGCCTGCGATAAGAGAATTATAGATTTGCACTTTCAAAGAAATCCAAGCACTACCTTCTAGGACTTTCTCCCACCATTTTCTGTTGTTGTTTTTTTTTTTACATTTTACATTTTAGCTAAATGAACTCTCTTTGTCTAATAAATGTAAGTTGGCTGAATGCGTAAGTATTTATTAAACTTCCTAAAAGGAAGGAAAGGGGAAACTTATGACCACATCTTACAAAGGATTTACTGTGTCAGAAGTAGTTTAGGTAGGTAGTCAGTGTAAGCCAGAATGGAGTCTGAACTTAGATTTTTTTTAAGAATTATTTTGGTTCTACCATGGGAGTCTCTTAGATCTTTTTGCACGAGGACCACCAAACAGCGCCCAAATCCCTGCAGTCCATCTAAGTCTGTCGCTCCACTTTTTAGTGGACAGAAAAGTCGGTGTGAAAGAATTGAAGAGAGCAGGCTGACAGCTCTTGGTGGCACAGGGGATCGAGCACAAAAAGAAAAAGAGAGAAAGAGCTCACGGACACCAACAACAGTGTGGTGACTGGTGGGGGTGGGGGACGATGTGGGCGGGTGGAAGACGGTTTGGGAGGGATAAATGAAAAAATACAAGAAAATAAAAAAGAAAGAGACAAAGGGAGACAAAAAAAGAATTGGAGAGGAACGCTACAAACAAATAAATAAAACTGGCGGAAACATAGCAATGGCATAAATTCCAAATGATCGGCACCAGTAAAACCTTAACTCCTCGGGACAGCACTGAGGCTGCTCAGAATTCACAGCACCTTCATTCTGTGCCCCCTCCCGGAGGGGGGCTGCGGCGGTGGGTGGGGCAGGGCCACGCGGGCCTGGCGTTAACACGGGGATTGCAAGCCTTCCCAGCTGAAGACAGGAGGTGCTCAGGCAGCTCATCCAGCGTCCAGCGCACTGACTGTGGCGCCAGGGAACCCGCCCACGCACAGGTGGCCTGCGGAAATCAGCACCGCAAGGCGAGTCCCTTGGCTCAAGTACTGCAGAGAGCACTAGGTGAGATGGGTGAGTTTGCTCTCCATCCGAAGGTCTTTCCAAATGACCACCAGTGAGCCATGGACCCTACTTTTAGAAATGGTGCCCTGAGGTCCCCAAAGGCTGACTGTGACTTCCTCATCTACCTGGTGACCTCCATGCTGGCTTCTGCCACCACACCACAGTCATCACGCCCAACGCAGCAGCCTTCCTGACTGCTCACGTCAGGTTTCCTCACACCGCCCCACCCCCAACGCTGCCCACCAGTGCCTAACAAAAACCTGGGGTGTGTGTGTGGTGGGGGGGAGAAGTCACTTTCATCCAAAAAACAAACACACGCAAAAACAAACCAACCACCTAAAAAACACACACAAAAAGAAAATCACTCAGGGCTGGGTTTTTTGGACTCCACTCCAGAAAGGGGTAATGATTCTTTCTCAGTGTTCTTATTGACATTCACTGAGCAGCATATAGTTTATCTGAGCGAGGGTTTGTGATGTAGCATCTATATTTAATTCCACAAGCTGTCAGACAACTCATATATTTACAAACACAATCCCGGAAACAATGTGTTTGCTGGTCACAGCTGCCTCTGTAACATCTCAGGGGCCCCCTGCTGTTTGGCACACCTCCGGGTATTGTCATTTTACATTCCTGTCCGTGCCAGGGCCTGCACAGGGCAGAGCCTGGGCTAAAAGTTCAGACTCAGCGACAGGCCTGGCAGAAAGCCAAGGGCAGGAAGAGCACTGCCGGCTGCGGGTCAAGATGGAGTTTGCTGTCAGCCCCCTCGGTTCTGCAGCCTGCGTAGCGATGAGCAATTTCTGTGTGATTGGCTTAGGTTTATGTTGGCTTCCCAGGCCCGACAGAAACTCTCCGGCTATCCGATGTGTGTACAGAGGCTTGCTCCACTGGGATGCGAGCTGGGGCTCAAGTGATGGAACTACGCTGGTGGGAAGGAGGCATCAACCAAGATGTCCTCTCTGGAGGACAGAGCCCGTTGTCGGCCGGGGGTGTGGAGTGACTGGCTAAGCCAGCATCAGTAGTGGGATCCTGGGAGAGTGGCTGGCCGTACCCAGAAGCAGAGGCCAATAGGCATAATTCAGACAATCTTGGTAACGGGAAGGCTGAGCCGATGGCTAGAATATACAAAGAAAGAGGAGACAGTGCCATTCAGAGACAGGTAGAGCAGCTGGCAAGTCTTGGGGGGGTCCATCTGCCTACAAAAGGAAATGGGGGAGCTGAGGGCGGGCGCAGGAGCCAGTGAGGGTGCGAGCGCACACCTTGGATGGACGCTGTGAGACTGAGCAGGAAGGAGGTGGTGGGGAACTTGGGCACAGGCTCTGTTCAGCTTGAGGGTCGGAGGGAAAGTGCTGTGACTGAGGGGCACACAGGGAACTGGCATTTGTGGGTTGTGCACCAGCACCCAGGTTGGGGGAACATTCTTGACCTTGCGGTTTTTAGACAGTGCGCTGGAATATAACTGCCTTCTCATAAGGTCATGCTGACAGGCCGCCTAAACAGGGGCCACGTAGCTTCCCCGAAAGCAGACGCGCAGATGGCCCTATCCAAGCCAGGAAAGTGATCGTAGTGAGTCCTGCGTTTGTACTCTAAGATTCTAGACTTTTTGTCAATCCATAGCAATTTTTTTAATTGCAAGTCACCCACAGGAGTCTAGGGTAACCTCCTGCGACTCCTGAGGAAAAGTCTGTGGATCTTAGGTTTATAGATCATCTGGGTTGCACTGAGGATTCCCTGGGAGAACATCATGGGCTTCCCTGTTCTTGAGTTTTCTCCTGTGAAATGGAAATTTCACAGTGTCAATTTCGTGGAGGTCTTAGGAGAATTAAACGAGTCAACGCATGGGAAGTTTTTAGACCAGTGTCTGGCACAGAGTAACCGATATCTAAGCATGGTTGGTGATGATGATGATGGTAGCTCTGAAGCCGATGAGGGAGCTGAGGCCACAAAGGGGGCGCCAGTGAGAGAAGCCGGGCATTCTGGCTCGGCGGTCTGTGCTCCTAAGCCTTCCACGGCGGGGCAGCCGATGGGGGCGCCGGTCTGAAGGCCTGGCGGGGGAAGGCGGGCTGCTTTGCTGTCAGGGCCACAGAGCTGCCGGGGCGTCTCCCAGGAGGAGTGTCGTGGGAGCCGTCTGAGGCTGGTCAGTCTGCATGGAGTTGAGGTGTTAAGGGCTTTGGGGTGTGCTGCTTTTCATGGAGGGGTTCCATTTGACGGGCAGTGCCATCTTTCTCTTTCCTGGAGACCCCCACGACCTCAGTGGGCGCTCTGGGGCACAGGGGCCTCCCTGGTCTGCACACTGCGACCTGGACTTGATCACGCAAGGCTCTGGGCAAGGCTGGTGGTTAGTCTGTCCTCCAAGAAAAGTGCCAAGGACACTGGCTGGCAAATCCAAAGCCTCTGCAACTGACCGATGAATCTGCCCTTGATACGTGAAGGGCTAGTTCTCACAAGCAGAGACACCTATAAAGTCGGGACTCTGAGGGGATGGCGCCAACAAGGCCTAATGTCACTAAAGCTCTGAGAGAGAGAGAGAGAGAGAGAGACAGAGAGAGAGAGAGAGAGAGAGAATATCACCAGTCTGTTAGGCTCACCACAGGAACCTCAAGCCCTGTGTTTTGCTCCTGCTTCATGAGGCCCGTGCTGGGTCTGTCTTGGTCATCAGACGTAATGCCATCCCCTGGTACAGTCCTATGCACGCAAATCGCTTAATAACTAACTGATGGACAGAGGTGAGTAAGGGCGAGGAGAACAAAGTGTAGGCCTTGGACTGGGAATATTTGAGTTTCGTTTCCGTGTCCTTGTGGCGGGGCCTCCAGCAAGTTCCTTTTCCTCTCCCAGCCTCTCCTCTTGAAGGTCTCAGATCAATGTAAGACCATTTAGTAAATAGCAATTATGATTAGCTCTCATCTTTGCTCAAATATATTGATTAGCCTGCTTCTATGCAGGGAAGGTATCCGCGTGTCTCACCTATTTTAAGTTGTTTCCTGACTAGCAGTGGGCAATGCTAGTGCCATGCCAGTTCCAGGGGTGGAGCTGCACGTCGTGTCCCAGAACCTGGAGAGGACGGTGGGAGCCAGGATGTCACACCCGCCTGGGCTGTCCTGGGGGACCGTGGGCCCTGCTCGGGCTCTCAGACAGGCCACCAGGGCACATTATTAGAGTAAGAACACCATGTTTCATCTCCACTGAGGCTGGCGAATCCTCCCAACAAGAGGCAAGAATAAAAGTCATTGATCTAATAGCAGCCACACACAGCCTTGCCCTTTAGGACCACCCCCCACCCCACAGGGTGTCCCGTCATTTCTCCTGGCCACCCTCTTTTTTCCTGCTCAGAATGAGAGGCTCTGCACCGATGTGTCGTGTTTAAACAAAACAGTGTTTTCTCTGAGTCTGTGCGATGGACACCCTCAGATCGACTCAGGAAAACATCTCAGTAGAGTTGGCCAATTAACCACTCAAATGGCTTGAAAACTTATTTAATGTCACTGCCTAATCACTTTATTAAATGTCACTGCTCCAACAGGCCAGGATGCCCGCTCCGCACCCCTTCCCCTCGGCTCCACTCCCTTCCCGAAGCGCAGAGCTTCCTCCTGAAAACAGAGTTTCGGTGCCTCTCCCCGCCTGCCTGCGCCCCTTCTGTCTGCACAGAATGATGGATTTCAGCACTGGGCAGGGGCGGGGGACTCATCTTACCTCATAAATCATCTTACTGATGACCGAAGGGGGCCTCCAGAGGGACATGACATGAGCCCAAGGACACCAACTTGCAAGTGGCAAAGCGCACATGTTTTTAGAGCCGTAAATCCTGTTGGTGGTGCAGTGAAGGTGTAGGTAAATGCCCCAGGATCTAGGGTCTGGAGATTTGGACCTGCCACCGAATTACGTGGCCTTGTATTGCCAGCCTCGGTAGTCCCATGCGTTAAAGGGGAAACAGATAATTTGGGAAGTGAGGATTGAGTGTGATTTTATCTGCGCTCCATAAGCAAGAAGTTCCACGCGAAAATTAAGTGATTTATACTGGTGTTTATCGATGATAATTGTTAGCAAGATTAACAATTGTTGTTCCTTCCAATCCTGATTTCACACCTATGTCTCTCCTTTTCCTGGCCTCTAATCATAGCTTAGGCATATCCTTAACTCCTCCAGCCTGTAACTCCTCCTCTGCAGGGAATTTCCAAGGGGGAGTTTGCTATTTCACTTGCTAAGATGCAGTACACCAGCAGCAGGTGCCCCAAATTCTAACTGCTCTGTCTTGGAGTCAGAGGTCACCAGGAGGACACGGGAGTCCCCAGAAGGCCTCAGCAGGGTGACCAGCCCTGTGTGGTGGGGACAGGATTCTTCTAAGCTCTCCCATTTGGAAGACTGCATGGGCCATTGCTCACGTGACTCCATCCACGCCTGACTTTCCCTGCTGACAAAACTGTGATGTGTCTAATTCATGAACAGATCTGTGCTAATGTGCTCAGAAAGGGAGACTCAGGACTTGCTTCACCTGGACCTTTGGTCCAAAGCTAATTTATTACTTGGTCCCATGTAAAACTCTGTCTTCCATATGGTCTAAGTGAATGGAATTATTGGGCTTTTGCAAGTCAATTTATAATTTTTCACCAAAGAGCTAGCCTTGCCATTACTCTGCTGACAAGCGACGCGGGGACCACTTACACAGTCAGCTTTCGGACAAAAGGACGTGCGAATGCATCGGGGGGGAGGTGCTAATTATTTAACCTGCTAAATATTAGCAATAGTACCAGAAGTGGTCAGAATTTAGACAGTTAAAAATTGCTTGACAGGCTCTAATAAAAAATTTCCAGTGATATTATTTGTGGAGCTTCAACAGAAAATGGCCAAAAGCTGTGCCCCTCGGGAGACTAATTTTTACACAACTGTCAATGCAGCAATTATTTTGTGTGTGTGTGTGTGTGTGTGTGTGTGTTTAAGGTAAAGGAATATATTCTAGGGCTTTCTTTAAAAAGAAAGCTTCCAAATCTGTTTAAAACTTCTCTTTCTTAAAAAGAGTTTTTTGGGGTTTTTTTTTGGTCAAAATGCCTTGAGCTCCCGAGGAAACCAGTGGCGCGGAAACCACGTGCCGCGGGGCCAGGTTTGCAGGGGCGGGCAGCGCTGAATCCGGGCGTTCTTGCTGCGCTCAGCAGACGTGGCCGCGCAATCAAAACCATTCGATTCCAAAGCTGATGTTCCTATAACCAGGCAGGTTCCAGCACAATGTGAGCTCTGAGAAAGCATAATTACAACAAAGAAGGACAAGAAGCACGTGTGGGTGCAACATAGCTCTCTCCTTTCAAAGAGCACACAGCTTTTCCCACGGGCTGTCCCCTGTCCCTACCAGCCTCCGTGTTACAGCCCAGGGCACCAAGAGGTTCAGTGGCCGGGCCAAGGTCACATGTGAGCTTGTCGCTGGCTCACGGTGATCCCTGGATGAAATGCATGCAATTGACCCTTCACCTATTTTTGAGGACCAGCTATGTGTGAGTGTTGGAATTGCAAAACAGAGACCTGGCCTCTGATCTAGAGGGATCCACAGTCTAGACGGGCGGTGTGTGGAAGCGATCGGACTGGGGGGAGACGATCGACGGGGACGATCGACGGGGACGATCGACGGCGCTCTGCTCAAGAACCTGCCGCACTTGCTTTCTCTCCCGCTAAGTGTAATGTCTAGCCTTCGAGGGGGACAAAGAGCTCTCGCCAGGCCAGGCCTTGTGCGGGATGGGGCGGCGGGAGGTAGCACTGTCCTTTATGTCTGTATTACTTTTCTACTGCAGTATAACAAACGACTACAAACTTAGTGGCATAAAGCAGTAAGCAACGAATGTACTATCTTGAAGTTTCTGTGGGGCAGGTGCAGGTATGGGTGTGCTGGGTCCTCTGCTTGGGGGCCTCACTGGGCTGAAATCAAGGCGTCGGCCAAGACACCTTGGTCTCTTCCAGGCTCATGTGGCTGTGGGCAGAGTTAACTTTCTTACCTAGTCCTGTAACCAAAATTCTCATTTTCTTACTAGCTATTGACTGGGAATTGTTCTCAGCAGCTGGAGGCCACCTAAAATCCCTCGCTGCAAGGCCCCCCCAGGCTGCTCTCAGCATGGCTGCTTGCTTCCTTTCAAAGCAACCGAGGCTTGTTGCTCTGAAATATCACCTACGTTTCAAGGTTTGCCTGATGAGGCCAGGCTCATGCAGGAAACTTCCCCATTTGATGGTCAACAGATGAGTAACCTGATCATGGGAGTGGTATTCCATCCTATTCACAGGTCCTGTCCACACTCCAGGGGAGGCGGTTCCAGAGGGCATGCACTGAAGGATGCGGGGAACCTGGGGCCCGTGTAGAGTCCCACCTTTCACTGTGTCGTGACTCGCCACCTGCGTCGCTCAACTACCTGACTGCTGGGTCAAGGGGCCACGGCCACCAAAATAAACATTCTCGCCTCCTTCCCACGCTATGCCTTTAAAAACAGTATTTTACAGGAGGAATTAACCACTAGTGCTAGAGTTTCAGATAATGTAACAAGCGCTTGCTTCTGTATCATCAAGGCTTAGCACAGTACCTGGCACTTAGGAGTCCTCAGTTAATGTTCCTCGGTACGTGACGGGGTGAGTGATTAAATGAGAAATACCCGGAGCATCTTTGCCAGGTTATACCCTAGCAAAAATGCCGGCCCCTGTGTGCACGGCGGGGCCCTCCTTTGCGTTTACATCAATTTTCCCCCCTGATTTTTATCAAAGGGATGCATGCTTATTACAAAACACTTGGGGATTTTTCTTCCTTCTATGATTTTATTTTTTAAATTTAACTTTTCAATCCATCTAGAACTAATTTTCCAATATGATGTATAAAATATTCCATCCCATACCCAATTAGCCTGTAACGCTTCTTAAAATACATATTAAGGTCTCATGTACAATAAGCTCTATTTCTGAGCTATCTGTTCCATATCATTGATCTGCCACTCAGTTTGTGTGTCAGTACCACCTATTTTAATTATTGGAATGTGATAATATCTTTTAAGATCCAGTAGGGCTGGCGTCGCCTCACTACCCTTTCGGCCCCTGTCTTACCCAGTCTGTTAGGCGTGGGTCTGTCTGCTGCCTGCTCGAGCGCCTCAGACAGCACAGTGCGCTTTGGCAAGGGCTGGACGCGGAGCCAGATCTGGGTTCATATTCTCCCTCTGTGTCTACCCAGCTCACCTCCTCTGAGTCCCAGCAAAATGTGAACCTGTGCTAACAATGCCCATAGAACTCTCTTACTGTGAGAGGTAACTGGGACAGCTTCCAAGATTCGCCCAGCACACAGAAGCACTCGCTCTCTCCTAACTGGAGTACGGGAGTGACTCTGGACATGCAGGCACTCGTGTTTCTGTCCCTCCATCCTTATGAGCAGGGACTGCCGCTCTTTTGAGAGCATCTAGTACAGAGGCTGAGTCTCAGACCTCTCAGGCTCTGGCCAACCTTGAGGCTAGGGGTATCCAGGACTGATATTTGGCCCCAAGCTCCGGGCAGTCTCTTCGGGGCTCACACTGGTCCAAGGACTGGTGGTTCTGTCGAACGGGGGCCATCCCAGAGTGTACCGTGGGACTCCGGAAGGGGATGTGAACCACATGCCGAAACCCATGTTGCCTGTCCTTATAGGACTTTGGAAGTACCAGGGAATTCCCACCTCCTGCTTCATCCCCAGGGAGCCTATCTCTGGGTTCTGGCAGCCAGGGACAGTCCTTAAAGCCACAAATTAGAGGTGCTGGGAGGCTGGAAGTCATTCTGGCACATGCTGAAGCGGTGCTGGTGAAGGCAGGTGGGCGAGGCTCTGACAGAATGTGCTAGAAATGACAGATTGCAGAAACCAGTGTGGTTGGGAATCAGTCCCCTGTATCTGCCTAGAGGTTTACAGAGGTTACAGTTACCTTAGACCAAGTGCAGGCACTGGAAAGCAAAGGCTTGTGATGAGTCACAGGGAAGCCAAGAGTGTTGATGGTCAAGGTCTTTCTTCCTGGTACCTTCCCTTCTACTCGGAGAGGGCAGGGCATGAACTCATTCATTCCTTCAAGAAGGGTCTCTGAAGGCCTCTGTGCAAGTTCAGTAGCTAGGAGAGGACACAGCCCTGCCCTCGGGGAGCTCTCATGTTGCCCAGTGAGGCGAGAGAGAACAGGACAGGTGTCCTTGTGTGCGCGGACAGCCTACTGCTGTGGGCGACGGGACCATCTGATGTCCTATTCTATCTCCATCCCTGCAACATCTTCTGCAAAAAAAAAAAAAAGGGGGGGGCGTCCGACGTGCCAAGCCTCTTTATTTTCAGTAAGAGGACACTGAGTCCAGACAAGGGAGGTGATTTGTCCAAGTTCACACAGCTTCAGAGCAGCGATGGGACAATAGTATTTCTCTACCACGCAATTGGCCACCTGAAAAACGGGGCTGCTCTTAGCCTTCCACCAAGCGTCTAGAGGCAGCACACGATCCGCGAGGCCATTACTGAATGAGCGTGAACATTTTTGAGAGGGGGAGACCAGCAGTGGATCGTGTTGGGTCAACATCAGAAACATGGAAACGAAACACAATAAAAGTGAAGAGCCAGAACACCTGGGCTCAAAATTCAGCTTTCTCCACTTAAAAGCTACTTGGATTTAGGCAGCTTTCTCCCAAATTTCTCCACGCCTCACCTTCTTATCTGGAAAATGATGGCAGTGGTGTTTGCTCTAGGGTTATATTAAGAGTTAACTGCTTGATGCCCAGAAGGAAGATGTGTTAACAGGCAGCACGGGGTTCCTAGCATGGGTCCCGCCCAGTGATGTCTGAGGTTCACAAGGCCCGTGGGGTCAGACCTGATGTCTCTGTCTGTCCTTCTCTGGTTCCAGGGGCCCTGGAGGAGCCGCGCAGAGGGGGAGAGTGTGGCGAGAGAATGAAGAAACCAACCGCCCGGGAGAAGCATGAGGTGGCAGCGTGGCACTCAGTTTAGAGGGCGCCGGCCGGCGGTGGCGGCCCCGTGGGCAACCCTGCTGGCGCTGGGCCTCCCCGGCTGGGTGCTGGCTGTCTCGGCCACGGCCGCCGCCGTGGTCCCGGAGCAGCATGCGCCCCCGGCCGGCCAGCCGCCCCTGGACTGGCTGCTCACAGACCGGGGCCCCTTCCACGGCGCACAGGACTACGCTGACTTCGTGGAGCGGTACCGCCAGGGGTTCACCACCAGGTACAGGATCTACAGGTGAGTGGGGACGCCCAGCCCGATGAGAGGGGCTTCCCTTGGCGAGGACCTCACCTGGGCAGGCCCCGCCGGGGTGCCGCGGGGCTGGCGGGTGTGCCGGCGGACTGAACTGAAGGTGAGGGCTAGAGGAGCAGGTAGCCGCACGAAAAAGAAGCCTGCCATGTTGGTGTTTAAAAAAAGAAAGAAGAAAACATACAGGCTGGAAGACCTGCTGATGCCTCCTGGGGAACTTAGCAAAAGGGTTTCTATTTATAGGTTGTGCTGCTTATAAATTGAGGACAAATGAGGCGGCATCGAGTCAGCGTGTAGCCAGTGCTGCGGCAGGGGGTTAGAGTCAAACGCCGGGGCCGGGCTTTAACTAATGGGTTGGATACTTTTATGAGTTGTAATTACCCAGACATGCAAATGAAGGCAGGAGCGCCCGTCCCCTGCTGCGGGGGTCTGGGGAGCTCTGCCGGGTCGCGGAGGAGGCGGCCCTCACCCTTGTGGGCCCCACCGCCTGGGACACGGGCGCTGTTAACTTCCTAGCCCCTCCGGCTGTCCTCGGCAGCATCAGAGCTAGACCAAGGTCAAGCATGGGACCCACCTGGTCCATGTGACGAGGGACAAAGCAGGGACATAATCCCCACTGCTGCACTAGCACTGCCAAAGCAGGAGGCACCTCCAAATCCTCACCTTGGGGCTCCCATGAGTGCATCCCTGAATTCAATGCCCCCTCCATCCCTCTGCCCACTGTCCCTCTCCTATTCACTCCCGGACCCCTCATCATACCCCCAGTCTTCAAACAATCCTGGGAGGTTTGCTGAGTTGTTTTTTTTCTCTTATCAAGGGCATTTATGTTCCAATTACAAATCAGCTCCTAATGCAAAAAATGATAGGAACGATGAGGAAAGCACAAGGAGAAACAAAACCAGAAGACCAACGATGCTTTTAGCCTCCAGACTAGGTTGCTGTGGCTAAACTAGCTATGTGGCACTTGCGCGTCTAGTCATGTGAACATATTCAAGTGTTTGGACCGCTGGCCAGGCCTAGCACTTCATGTACACTGACTCATTGAGTCCTCCCAGCAACTCTTATGTTGGGAGAACAATTCTTCTCCCTTTCTACAAATGAGAAAAGTGGGGTCCAGAGAAGTTAGGGAGTGTGCCAACAGACCCACGGCTAGTAAACGGGGAGCCAGCGTTAGCTCCCTAATAGTCAGACTCCAGAATCTGGGTTCTTATAATATATTTCGACATTTTTCTATTTCTGAGAGTGTTTTTGTTTTTTTAATTTAACTTCCGCAATTACCACGGCGTCTGTTTGGGTTGGTACAGGGTCTCAGAAATAAGGTTTTATGGTATTCAGCACTGGAAGATTCCCACGTGGCGGGAGCAGCCCTTTATGGAGGCCGGTCTCCTGCACGTGCTTCCCACAGGCACATGCAGACGAAGGGAGGCAGTCAGGAATTTGAGGGGCTTCACAGGTGCACAGATAGACAGAAACAAACTCCCGAGGAGTACCTTCCCCGCTGGCCTAGACCCAGTGCTGAGGTCCGGCCTGGTCTTAAGAAGGACTGCAATTCACGCTTTCTGCGTGAGGGGCTTCGGTCCTTGCCACCCTCCAAAGTTACAGTGGAAACGCACACAGGGCCCCCAAGGCTGGGAGTGGCCGAGGGAGCAGCTGCCTAGGAGAAGGCAGGTGAGCAGAAGGGCTTAACTCAACTTTCAGCAAATCTATGAGAAACTAGACATATGCCCCCCCATTTCTATACAGTAAATTCAGGGTGATGTTTCTCTTTATCAGAGAATTTATATTTCCATCCCTCTGAAAGAGAGAGAGAGAGAGAGAGATGAGAATCTATCCTAGATTGTGTTTAAGCAGCAAATTCCTCCAGTCCAAGAAAATAAGATTTAATGTACCTTAAATTTTTCAGTTTTCCCCAAATCTTTCAGAAGCAGGGTTACCACCCAAAAAATATTTTTTAAAAGTGTATTGGAATCAAAATGTCAGGCTGGGTATCCCACACCACCATCCACTTCAAAGGGCTGTAGGACCTAGAGGAAATCAACCATCGATTTCCCTCTTCCACAGAGTTTTCTGCTCATCAAGCCCCAGCCCCTAGCCCGGTGGCAGGTCTGAGCCGGCCCACGGGGAGGAGGGTGTGTAAGTACTTCTGCACCATCAACTATTCTATCAGTCGGTAACGGTTTTCCGATCATTTAATGTGACAAGCTCTTATACTGTGCCATTCTGCTTCTCTGGGGTCAGTTATTGCACATGAACCTGTACTTGGGGAAACAGTAACCAGCCATTCTGACAGGCATGCAGCATTCTGATTTGTGGCCCTTTGGTGGGGGATGAGAGAACGGTCACACATGGCTGCTCTAGAAGCATTCTGGGAGTTTTGCTTTTAGTTATTAAGCGAAGCGGAGGACCCGTGGACTCTTGTTGTAGGGTCTATATTATCCCCGTGGGTATTCACTCTTGCCCCTTCCCCTTTGGTCTCTAGCGGCCACTCCCTCTGGCAAATTCAAGAACCTGTTTCCTCTGACAAAAGCACGTCCTAGAAAACTGGAGAAATACACATGGAGGGTCACCCCAGTGTCCAGAAGGGCATTTCATCCAGAGGGGCAGAGAGAGAACACCTTACAGAGAGTATCAGAAATGTTCCGTGTGCAATGTGCAACATCAAACAGAATTAGTCTTTCGCTCAACCCTTTAAGAAAGCTTTCGGTCCATAGAAAGCAACTGGTATCCAGGGGTGCTCTCCACGGAAGAAAGGCGGTGGACTGCGGTGGGGAAGAGGAAGACTTGCACATGTGCGGCGATGTTTGCTGCAGAATCGCAGGGAGCTCTCTCGCGCCAGGGGCGCGACCGTCCTTCCCCGCTAACCATGTGAGCAGACCAGGCCTTGTACACAGCGAGGTGCTAGCAGTAAGCTCTGCTTCCCCCATAGTCTTGTTTGGATACCAGCTCTCCCTTCGAGGAGATGACCGGTCCTTCTAGATTAGCTCCGACTTCTCTAGCCACGGGCCCTCGGAGTCGGCTGCTCCCTCCCCTTCGGGTCTGTCTCCGCGCGGGCCTCTGTGCCGCGGAGTGAAGGCTCTGGGCCAGCTCACCTGGGGCTGAGCCTGGGGCTGCTTCCTAGCTGGGCAAATTACTTAATTTTGTTGCTCCCCAACTCCCTTTTCTGTAAAATCAGGACAAAAACAGTGCCCACCTAATAAATTGCTATGAAAAGTAAAGGCATTTGTTGATGTAAACCACTTAGAACTGTGCTTAATAAATACTCTCTATCATCATCAGATTGTCCACAAATTTTAGCCAATGTGAGAATGGTAACAAGATGGGAGCCACGGTTGCCACCTCTGTGGCGTCTATGGAGGGCTCAGCATTCAACAACTCATATGAGAAAGAGAAAAATGGTCCCTTTTTTATTTTTCTTTTTAAAAGCACATTAACCTGTGTCCTTCCATCAATCTCTCTGCTGGGAGAGGTACTCAAATGAAGAATGAGAGGGCCTCCTCTGGGCTCACTCCTCTGGTCTTGTGGGCTCACCAGAGAGAGCTGGATGGTTTCTGGCGTGTTTTAGAGTCACCACAGATAAAGATCTTTCCCCTAAAGTCAGGGATCGCCAACTGAGCAGGCCTCCCTTCAAATGTCCTTCAAAAGCTGGTCACTGCCAGCTCCTGGTGGCGGGGATGACATGAACGACATCAGGATGACACCGTTAGAGAACCAAGACAACGTGTCCTCTTGTTATGCCTCCTTACATAACGGGATGGCTCGGTCATCTCACCCAATTTTTGGCAAGCTTTTAAATTTCACTAACTAGCCTCTCAGTGTGTCCTCAAGCCCTGGCAGATCAACAGCTGAGCAATCAGCCAACTTCTCAGACCTTTCCCTTCAGAGGCTAGTGGTAAAAGCCATCAGAACAGAGATTCCATCTCCCATTCCAGTTGTGACCCCCAAATCCCATCCTGTGCTTCACTCTGCAGCTCCTACTATAATAAACACTCAGCGATCAGCCTCTCACAGCAGCTCTGTGAGGCAGACGGAGGCTATCAGGGTCCAGGGTGATGAGATGGACTTACTTGTTCAAGGTCAGAGAGGGAGAGTGTCACAGCCAGAAATAACACTCAGGGTTCCTGACTTGAAGCCTGGTGCTCATTACTCTGGACCACGCCACTTCCCAGTGACTGGTAAGTGCATCTTCATCATAACACGCAACCTAATCAGGCACCTAAATTGAGCTGATGCAAATGTAAATATGGTTTCTCGAAACACTCTAGCGGTAACGTTCCATTCTCTCTTTGCTACAAATCAAAGTAATGAGCAGTCTGGGTTTTTTTTTTTTTTAATTTCTTTTTGTATTAAGGCTTTAATAGAAAGATAATCACGGGATTGGAAAAATTCCAAGCCACTACGATGAAACACTTAAAACTCGGAAAGAATAAATTAAAATTAGGAGAGAAAGTTAGAAATCATACAGAACCATGAGTATAACACAGTGGTTCGGAGGAAAGTAAGACTAGGTAGAATTCCAAATTATCGACCTGAGTCAGTAGCACCCCCATTCCTAGCTGCCTAGTTAATTAATTATTTAATGAATTATTTAGAAAGGAAGGACCTGGGGATACAGGAGAAGTCTTTCGGGAGGGAAATAAAGAAAAACATATTAAATATATATCTTCATTGGCAAAAAGAAGGACACTATATTCCCATCATATTCTGGCCCGAGTTGGTACATTTTGCGACCCAAAGTAGAACAATGCTGAAAACTAAGAGGACAGAGTGGTACCCAAAGGCAGGCAGAGTTGCGGCAGGAGCGTGTGGTAGCAAGTGCATCTGCAAACGTCCCTAGGACCAGCAGGTGCAGGATCAGAAGGTGCGGTGAACAAGGACGCTGAACTCAGAAAGACGTTTTCAGCAGGCACCAGTGCAGTAACGCTTAGGAAAGAAAATCTGTTTGCAATTAATTCATCAGGATGAAAAAGAAGATATGGAATGGCTTACATGTGGGGGAAGTGAGAAAGAGGAAAAAGCAAGTATCTGACCCAAGACTGCTTCGCGTGCGCTCCGCGCCCAGCAGCCCTGGCCTTCGCGGGAGCTGGGAAAACATTGCAGGACCTTGGGCTCCTCCGCAGACCTGCGGAATCAGGAGCTGCATGTTCACAGTAGCCCCGGGAGACAGCATGACGTTAAAGCCTGAGAAGTGCTGTGTTGGTTGCATGAAATACTTGGGACACCAAGCGGACAGCAGGAATGACCAGGGCGGAGGGACCGCAGGCCTCGCGGGAAGGCAGCGTCTCCCAAGATGCATTGGAGGTAGTGAGAATATTGACAGGAGAGGTTTCAAACGGAACAGAATCATAATCAAGGGAGGTTAAATTTAGGAGTTATTAGTGCTGAGGCACATGAACTCTTAAGAATAGATGCAGCAGCTGGGAGGAAAAATTTAAGAGCAGAAAGGACTGGAGGGCCTAGAACCAGCCCGCGGGTGCCTCCTGGGAGCCGGCGAGGTGAGGGAGCAGCTGCGGCGGAATCACAGCCCCAGAGCTGATTTATCATCCCCACCACTTCTCACGGGCGAACAAACACTGATTTGGGTAAACACAAACCCTGGGAGAGGCACCAGCGCCAATTAAGAGATCACAGCCCATGTAAATAGAGGGCAACCAAAGGCAACCTCAGTCTGCCTGGGTAAATCCCAGAGATTTGCTAGGCGTTCATTACAGCCATCGGGGCAGAGAACGGCTGTCACTACACAGCGGCAGGCCGGGGGACAAGCAGGGAAGGAGGGGAGGTCTCCTGGAAAGTGACTGTCACCCGACTAAACTGCTGAGCTCTGAACTTCTCACTAGGTGTATACTGGGACAACATGGGAGTCTGTGGCGATGGAAGGAGAGAAAGACATGGTGCACAGCCCAGAGCCACATAAACAAATGAGAGCAAGGGGAGAGGCGCCGTGGCAACGACGAGCCTGCCGGTCTGGGTACAGGCACTATTTCTCAGTCCACAGAGGTGAGGGGACAGGAGAGAATGTTTAGAATTTGCTTTAATCAAGAGTTCAGGGCTGGCTAAATGTACAGTCCCTCTGACATAAAATATGTCATCCAGATGACAGGCCCGGCATGAAAACTTCGCCCAAGAATTTCATTCCAGACGTGCTGGGATGAGGAGCCCCACAGGCACAGGCCCTGAATCAGTCTGGCAGCGCCCCCGTCCCCTCTGTGACGTGGAAAATGCCACGCCTGTGCAACAGACCTACACGGCGCTCCCGTTACGTACAAAGACCTGAATGAGCAGGCGCTCTTCTCTCTCGGAGCAAGGAGAAATAGCACAAACAAGCAACTACAGTTCAAGAGCCTAAGAGGCAATATTCATTCAAGCAGCATTTGGGAGGGGCGACTCTGTGCTTCTGCTTCTGGAAGAGTCTGATCGTAAGCCATGAACAAGGAGGGTTCCACCCTCAATCTGATGGAACTACGTCCATTTGGAGAAAGTGCTTGGTCACTTGGCAAAGAAAGGTCAAGGAAGGCTGAAATAAAAGGTGATGTATAGGCCAAACTCAGATGGATGAGCGGGAACTCACCAGGTGGACAGCTTGGGGAATGGCGTGGTAGACAGTGTACCCAAGGGCAGGGGGACAAAGATGTGGTTTAGGACCTGTCCAGCCAGTCCCACACGGCTGATGTCAATATGCAGAGGCATGTGACTAGGTCTCTTGCTCTGCCACACTGTGTTATTTCCGCCATAGCCTGTCCCTGCAAAACGCCAAAAGGCTCCCTTATACACTGGCTTCTCCCAGGCCGCAGTTTCAAAGAACTCACCTGGAGAGGCATGTCATGTCTCTGCATTAGAGGCGAGTAAATGAAGTAGAAGTGACTGCATGTCTGGAGAAGGTCAGACCAGAGGCTATTCCTCTCGTGGGTCACTATTCCCCTAGTGAGGAAACCGTGGGCAGTGTCTTAGGGCCCTGTAAGCCTACCGGTGCAACTGAAAATCTAGCATCATTTATGCGGAAAAAGTTGAGTTCACAGGAAGCTTACCACAATCTTGCTTTTGCTCACTTGGTCATCTCGTGGGTATTTATGGAGCAGTTCCTTTGTGCAAAGCATTCTGGGCACTGCAGCAGCCTATGAGAGATGAAGAAAACAGGGTGTTACTGACTTCTGGGGTTGAACCATCCAGTTGGAGCGACTGCACACACACCGAAGAACATGTTGGAAGGCAGCATCTCCAGTGCTGTGGAGAGGAAGCCATTTAGTGCACTCTCAGGGACTGATGGATATAGACTGGCCTCGGATGCCATGTCGCAATGAATTCTCAGGATCCCCCAGGACAAAACTCTTGCCCCCAATTTTCCCATGTCTTTTGGGGGGTACCTGGGTTATCCAGCCTGGCTTTAAAATAAGATCGCAAAGGTGGTCTGTAAAGAATAAATGAAAAAAAAAAAAAGTGCAAAAAGTGAAGAAAGAATGCAGGATGGCCAAGGGGAGAAGTCAAAATTGGTTTTATTTTCAGATGAGATTTAGTGGAGAGATATTGAGTCAGTCAGGCAGAGAAAAAGAGGATTAATTTTTGCTTTGAGAAATAATTAATTTTATTCATGAATGAATTGCTACTTAGGGACGTGTACGTGGAGAAAGGAGTGAGGTAGGCTTCATCTAGAAACTGTCACGACAAAGATACAGGCAGACAGGGACACTGGCGAGTCTTGTGGGCTCTTCTTTTTCTTTCTTTCTTTCTTTTTTTTTTTTCTTTCTTTTCAAGAGAAGAGCTTTTTCTGGGTCAGGGAATCTCAATTTTTTTTTCTCTATTCAGCTTCTGTCACATTTATCCCACCTCAGGGCTTCCCACATCTCCCACAAGAAAATTATTTCAGTCCATAAAGAGCTTAGAACAGTGAGTTGCACATGGTACATTTATTTACCCGGCACATTTATTGAGCATCTGTGTGTGCTGGCCACGCCACAAGTGCTGGGGACATGGCCGTGAATGAGACACAGCCCAGGCCTCAGGGAGCTCTGCCCTGAAGGAAGACCCCTGGAGCCAGTGGTTAGAAGTGGTTTCAAGTCTACAAGGCAGGAAAGTGCAGTATGTGAGGAGTCCCATGCCGGTCACCTGTCTTCCCCTCTAGGACTGGAAATGGGAGTGCACTCACAGGGCCCTGAGGGCAAGTGGGAGAGATTTATTCCCATAACGCTGGGCTTGAGATGAAGGTTCGGACCTGGATTCCTGCCCCCACGATCCATCCCTGACTTGAATCAAAGGCAGCTGGAGCCCTCTGGTCCAACAGACTGATTTGCCCAAACCTAATGAAGCAACTGGAGAAGGTGTGGCAGGTAGTGAGGAAGGGTTGGCCAGGTGGCCTCAGATGGAGATCCATCCTCAGAAGAACTGTCCACCGAGGCCATGGTAACCAACAGACAAGAGCCTTTTTGTGAGCAGGGATCTTAATGCATCAACTCGACACAGTATTGAAACGTAGACCACAGGATAGCAGGCTGTTACCAATCTCCCCCAGGTCCCCAAGGGATGGGGGGGAGGGGCAAAACAACTAGATGGTTCTAGGAGGGTGAACAAGATGGCCAAAGTTTCTTTTTTCTTTCTTTCTTTTTTCATTGTTGTTCAGTTACAGTTAACCCCATTTCCCCCCATTATTCTCCCCGGCCCTACCCACCCCAACCTCCCACATTCAATCCATCGCCCCTCCCCCACTGTCTTTGTCCGTGGGTCCCTTATACCTGTTCCTTGACGACCCTGCCCCTTCTCTTCCCCTGTTATCCCCCTCCTCTCTCCCCTCTGGTTACTGTCAGATTGTTCTTTATTTCCATGTGTCTAGTTCTATCTTGCTCCCTTGTTTGCTTTGTTGATGAGGTTCCACTTAACAGGTGCGATCATACGGTATCTGTCTTTCACTGCCTGGCTTATTTCACTTAGCATAATGCTCTCCAGTTCCACCCATGCTGTCACAAAGTTTCTATTTAACTTATGGAAAGAGCACAAATGACTCTCTTTTTTACTATGAAACACTGATAATATAAATACTACTAGCTGACAGATACTGGGTGCTCCTCATGTGCCCAACATTTTACCAAGTGATACATGTAATTATTGTTAATGCAAGGGAGATGCTATTTATACACACACATTACAGATACAGATACTGAAATTTGGAGGACATCACATGACTGGTAGGAGGAAGAGCCAGCACTCAACACATAAATTATTACTACTGAATGAAGTCAATGATCTGAGCCTGGATTCCTAAGGCTCTGAGGAAAACGGTGACTCCCACGGTAACCGCCCATGCTCTGTCCTCCTGCCCCTATGGGGTACCGAAGGTGGGCCTCAAGTCACCAGAGGGCGGCCCCGTTTCCACCAAAGTCTCCATCTGCACTTGAACTCTGGGAAACCCTCCATGGGAGGAAGCCGCAAGCAAATCTTCTGGGGCAACTGCCCCACAGCAAACATTCCACATGCCGGCTTTGCACTGCCGGTGTGTTTCGATAGGGTGTGGCATAAACTGAATTTCTGCCAATCGAATCCTCTACTGGAGGGACACTTCATGCCACTGCCAACATGCTGCAGTATCTTATTTTTTTTGCAGCCCAACGGCTTATAAAAATTCAGTGCTAAGTCTGCCTCTAGCCCCTGACTTTAGGGTTGGATAGCTACTGATCTAGAAACACCAATATCTACTTGGAAGTGACTTCTGTTTCAAGAGAGGTTTTCACAAAGCCACAAGAAAGCTTTGGAGCTGCAAGCAACCTCTGCTTGTTGGCCTACCTTGTAATTGGGGAGTTGCTTACAGTGACAAGGTTGATCTGTCCCCTGGGTCACTCCAGCTTGCCCTCCACACACCCAGCACTCTGTGGGATCGAATGAAGCCAAGAAGGAGACCTAAAGCAGGACGCCCGAGTCAGGTTTAGGGTTTGTAGGTTTGGGTGTGGGCAGATGAGGGCTCTTAAACCGGGGCAGGGGTTGGGGACGAGGCAGTAAACTGGCAGAGCTTCCTTTGCCCACTGTGTTTTGCCCTCTGCACATGACTCCGCCTCCATGGCAGGCTCTCCCCTGAGCCCGGAAACATGCGTTCTTTCTCCCTCTGCCTGCAAAGAGCAAACAAGCTCTGGACGTCAGAGTGAGTCAGAGTCAGAAGTCCCGCTGGCCAGGCAGGAGGCCCTGGTGGGAGGAACGCGAGGTCGCCTGAACGGGTACTGCTCCGAAAGCTCTCATTACCAGCCCCAGTGCCCAGAGAATTCTCATTTTCCTTGTGTGCTGGGAGAGTCTGGGCCTTACCTGGGGACCTGCTAGTGACGGAGGAGGGACAGGAAGAAAGGCTCTTTGGGGAGTGAGTTCCCCTGGATCCACAGAGGCACGGAAACACCTGATGATCCCTCGACATCAGCCACATAGTTGGTTTACTAGCAACAGCGGTAAACTTGGGCGCAGGATGCCAGCCCCTGGCTCAGCGGGTTCTGTGGATGTCCTAAGGGGTGAGTTTGATAAAGACGGTGGAGAAAAAGGCAGGCTATGCGAGTTCTTAAATGTCAGCCTCAGACATCTGGACACTTGTGCCCAAATGAGACCTGCTAGACAGAGTGTGGCTCTAGAAGCTGATAATACTTTTTTTTTTTTTTGTCTTCTGTGACCACTAAATTGGGGGGGTGGTCTATGTGGCACCCAGGAGACTAAATCTGGGACCCATAGACTTAGTGGTTAGCCTGGGGAACGAGAGGCCAAAGCTGCAAAGACAGTGTGTGGGTGAGGAAGGAAGCCAGTGACATGGGTGACAGAACAGCACTGAGCCAAACTTGATGCTTGAATGTGTGAATTAGAAGGAAACTTGAACATTGGCTAGCTCCTACCCAATGCATACAAGCCCTCTACAAACTCTCAAGAAGGTGGTCCGTGGGCTGGGCTTGGGCAGTGCCACGCCTGCATTTTCACGGAGCCAATTTCCATTCAACGGCCCCCAACACACTCTAACCATCTTCCTGATGGTGAATCAGAGTGTTTCTTGCCATAATGCCACTTATGGGTCCTGACTCTACTTCCTCCTCTTTCTCTGGAGTACGTCTCAGTGCCTCTTCTTCACAAGCACATCTCTGGACACCTGAAGACAGTTCTCATTCTCCCCGATTCTCAGACTCGTCAGCACGCCATCACTGCCCTCCAGAGGTTCTTTCCTCCCCTTCCTTCCCCTCACTTTCTCTCCCCAAGCTGTCCTTGCTTCCGTTCCCAAACGTTCCCTTTTTCATCTTTCTTCATAAAGAAGATATAAGAAATCTATTTTGACATAGATTGTTTTTTTTTATCTGAACCAATTCTGGTTCCTACAGAGCTTGCTCAAGAATTTTGTCTGCATTCTGGAGTTTCTCGAGTCGGGCACTTTCCTTTCCCCAGATTTCTTTAACTCCCTGCATTCTGTGCCGTTCTCGGAGGCTGGTGACAGCGGCGCTCGGTCCCAGGCACGCCTCGGGAAGAGTGGGGACTCTCCTTTGGAACCGAAGCATCGCTGCTTCAAGGAAAGTTGGAAATAAATGCTGGGTTCATGGTGAAAGAATACAAGTTTTCCATTCAAGTTAAATGTCGGTCACAAGTCCTGACTTGTTCCTCAGCGTCTGAAAGAATGGCATCTACCTTCCACGTGACTTGCTTCCGTACGGCTGGACTGAGTTTCTGCGCTAAAATCAGAGCCAGCATGGCATTCATCGTGCTTCCGACTACACTGTTTGGATCTCTGAGTCCTTTGCCGCGCTCCCTGCTGTGACCAGCCACCAGGCTGCTGGAACTCCGTCTTCCTCCCCACCTCCACCCGCCATGTGCGCCACGTGGCTTCTGTCTCGGAATCCAGTCTCTTCTCTCTTCTCCCTGCTTCATCATTTACTACCTGGACTTCTCTCTCTTCTCCAATCCAACCTATTGGAAGTCTTCTCTTGTCACTCGGTGCCTGAACGATCAAACCCAAAGGCAATTTTTTTTTTTAGAATGAAAGTCCCTTCCAAATTCATCCGCTCTCCATTTTAACAAACATTCAGTGGTTACTGATGCTGCATCACCGGTTACACCCACACCGCTCCTTCCCACTTCTCCTTTGTTCCGGTCCTAGCGAAGGTCTGCGGATTGGCCCCAACACGGAAGGCTCCTGGAGAGCCACGGGTCCATCCGCGTCCCATGCCTTCTTCCTGCAAAGCCCTTTCTCCTTCCTCTGACAGCTGAGCTCCTTCTCACCTTTCACACCCATTTAAATGTCACTTCTCTAGGAAGTCTTTTTGACTCCTTTCAAAGTTATTCTTACTACTTAGGATTTCCCTTCAATCTTTTCATATTTCTGCTATTTATCTTAGTTCCTCCCTCCCTCCCTTCCGTTTCCTAGCTCTCTTTGCTCTTCACTTGGCGCTGACCCCTTCAGGCAAAGAACACGTGTGATCTCATCTCTGTATCTCCAGCTCCCAGGACCGTGTCGGCCACATATAAGGATGTGCTGGGGAATGACACCATTCAGTAAGAACAGAATGTCCTGTAACTGACTTACATGAAGCGGGGAGCAAAGAGTTGAGACTCCAGGCTCCGGACTCACACTCTGTGGGTTTAAACTGCAGTTACATTATGTCTAATTGTATGAACCTGTACAAGTTATTTTGCATCTGCGCGTCAGTTTTCTCATCAGTACAATGGATAAGAATACAGGCCTTTTTTTATAGAAGTCTTTAGTGATAACCAAAAAAACCCCCAAATTTGGTTTATGTCAAGATAAACGCTCATTCTCCTTGTGACGGCTCTCCTGAGAGTGCGTATGGAAAACCACAGCCTAGGAATCTTGGGAAACGGAAGAGAAAGTGGAGGAAGATTTAGTGGATAAGGAGGAAAGAAAGATGGGGCAGTCTTACTCTATTAAGCTCTTTCTACTGAAATTTCCAATCAGATTTATCACTTAAAATCCACACACTGCTCTCCCTAACTGTAGCCTGAGTTAATCTATCCATTGACTTTATTGTTACACAGAGGGTTCAAAATAAATCCTTCTCAGTGGCAAGTGCTTTCCCTGCAGAGATGGCTCACACACCAACGACCCCACAGCATACCTGTTGAGGCCTTGAGACTGGCATCATTGACTAAGAAAACAGGAAGAGAGACCCCACATGGGAATGTCACTGAGCTGAGGAGAAACAAGGGCATGGATGTTTGGCCACATGGACAATAAAAAATCAGGTAACTGAAAGGGACCCTAACCTAGGCAGGCAATGAAGAGTGAAGCTCATCTTGCCAGGCTGGAGCATGAGATTGGCATCATCGAGGCGGTATAAGTGAAGTAGGCTAAAGCGGGGACAAACGGTACCCCCATCTTAATAAAAGTTTTATTTTCTTATGTCACATCCCAGTGCAATTTATGGAAGGGCTGGAAGGAGCTTCCTGAAATCATTCAGGACAAAGAGTCACGCTACCTAGTCACTCTGGGGACCTCAGAGTCCTTCCCGGGTCCTGGTGGACAAGGAAAGAGAGAAAGCATGAAGGATTTCACGGCAGATCTATGGGCTCGGCCCGGGTTCAGACACATGGCCACACTTCCTGCAGAGGAAGCTGGAAAACTAAAATGTCACTGCATTAGGAGGGAACTAGAAACTGCTTAGAGCATGCCTTTCCGATCTCTGCCACCAGGGGCAGAGTGCAAGAAGAGGGTGAAATGCTAAGCCCTGAATTTAAGTTCAAAATGTCAGCTTCACATACATAATGCATAGGAAACCTGACTGAGCTGTGAAAAAAGAAATCTGGGGTTGACAAAAAATGTGAGGTTTGGTTGGTTACAACATTGCTCTTAGCCAAGAGCACTTTTGTCTTTGGAAAAAAAAGGAATACAATATTTGAGTGCATCAATAAAGGAAATATGTGTAATAGAAGAAAGATCATTGACTGTCTCCATGTGTTGCTTAACTAAGTGTGCTTGACTAAGATACTTAATTATCCGAGCCTCGGCCAGCGTAGCTATAATACAGGACTACAGCATGTGGGGTGTATCAGGTAACTACTACCACAATTAACGCATAGGACAGTAACCCCAAAACTCAGCAGCTGAAAGCGGTAATCGCTTATTCTCACGCATCTGCGGGTTGGCTTGGTTGGCTATGCTTCAGGGCGCAGGTCTGCAAGGGGGGGCCTTAGGTCTTTACTCCAGCGAGGTTTATTCTGGGGCACGGCGGCTGCAGCTCGCTGGGGAAAGCGCCTCTCGGGGGTGGGGGTGGGGGGCAGAAGTGCCAAAGAGAGTGCAATCACGCAGTGCCGCTCAAGGTCTTGGCCCAGAACTGGCGCCCTGGCACTTCTGCTCACATTCCTTTCTCCAAATCCAAGTCACACAGCCAAGTCCAATGTCAAGACCAGAAGGAAATACCCTCCATCCATTTCAGTGAGTCATACTGCAAAGTCACATGTCAAAGGACATCCTCATACAGACGAGAATGAGGAGTCAATCTAACACACTGACCTTCGTAAGGCTGTGGTGATGATTAAAAACACATGTAAAGCATCCAGCTCTAAGCCTGGCAACCCTGGAGCTCAGGCGAAAGGCACTGTGATGACAGTTATAATGGTGATGGAAATGATGCACATATTCAGATACTGTCTCCTCCTGTGCTCTGGGTGGCTCAGAACACACCCACTGAATTGTGTTTAACGTGGGTGGCCGTTTTAAAAAGAAATATATTGCCCTGGCTGGTGTGGCTCAGTTGGTTGGAGCACTGTCCCCGAGACCAAAGGTTGGGGGTTTTATTCCCAGTGAGAGCACATACCTAGGTTGCTAGTTTGATCCCCGGTCAGGACATGGATGGGAGGCAGCTGGTCGATGTTTCCCTCTCTCTCTCTCTCTCTCTCTCTCTCTCTCTCAAATCAATAAACATATTTAAAAATAAGTAAATAAAAAGAAAAAAGAAATATATTGACTAGCTAGATTGCAAACAGAGAAGGCTGAACATAAGGGCCTCGGGGCCGAGAAACTGCATTAAAAGAACTAAAAATATTTAGTCCAAAGAAGAATGGCCATACAAAAAGTAAAGGCACTCAAATACCAGAAGAGCTATTTCATTGCAGAAGGAATAAGCCTGTAGACTAATGGAAGGCACTGCCGGTCTGGGGGAATTCTCTCAGAGTTAAGTAGATAATGGGAAGCTCATGGACATGTGCTGGGGACAAGCATAGCCTGGGCTGTCCGCTCTCTGAGCAAGGACAAGGACAACGAGAGGTGCAGAGCGGTGAACAGGGAGCACCATTTTCCCACAGTCGAACAGAGGAGCTGTGGGGAGCAGGTTGGGAGGCCAGGGCAGAGCTGGGGTTTTAGCACCTGGGAAAACACAGTCCTTAGCTCCCTTTTCATTACTGTCCGTTCTCACAGGTCCACGGGTCCTCTGTTCCAGCGTGTCTGTTTGTGTTTCATTTTGATTCCGCACAACTGTCAGTGCCCTCTCCAAGCCCCTGAGCCTCAACAGGGCAGAGTGAGGTCACCGAAACAATGGTCTCTTCCTCTCCTTTAAGCTTGAGTCTCCCCTCCACGTCTCTCCCAATCAGCCTTAATTAAACTGTTGAAAGCTGCAGCTTGATTTTAATTAGAGCAAAATTGAGAAGATTAGAATGAAATTGGCCAATCATTGTTTACGGACCATTGTTTGAGAACACAGCAGGCTGTTAAATTACCTCCATGCCGGGCTTCTTGAATTCTTCCAGACGGTGGGAGGGACGGGGGCAGGGGACAGGGGGCAGTGGGCATCGGGGGAGGGCTAGCCTCCGCTCTGCTCTTGTGGCTCCAGAGCTGCAGGGCCCAGATGTCATTTGACCAAATGGCTCCTAGATGGTGGCCTTCCTGCCTGTGGATGTCTCGCAGCCACCACGGTAAACAAGGCAGAAGAATTTCCAGAGAAGTCTCACAGAGGTGTACAGTGGTCTCTGAACTTAGGCACCAGGAAATCATTCGTAGCAGGGCCTGGCTTCCCACCACACTCTGCTGCTGATCTGCCCAGACTCCGGTCGCTTCCTCAGTGTCCGTGTCACTTCATTTGTTAACCTGTAAAAGTTAATAGTTGAGTAATGATATTTCCTCTTCCTCTCTTCCGAGGTCCTTGTACAGATAAAATAGTTGAGGATGTGTGAAAACTGTGCACAAATTTTTTTAAAATTTCAAAAAAAAAAAAGCTCTACACCAATATAAGAGATTATGGTGTTTATTATAATTTCTTTTTATAGCTCAGAGTGATCATGTCTTACTCATTATAGCAGTCAAGGCTCTGGTAGCCAAGTACATTACAATAATCTGCTGTTGGGACAGAAATCTTCTGATGATGGGATGTGTCTAGAAATCTTGCCTTCTGTACGGGAGCCAAAGCATGACAGGTCCATCGGCCTCTCAAATGCCCAGTTAGAGACCGTAAGACCATCTTAGCTGAGTCGCCGGGGTCAATAACGGACGTCTCTCAGTGCGCATATGTTGGCTGCAGCTATTCTTGTTTGCGTGAGTTTTTCAAGACAAAGGATGTGAGCTCGGTGAAAAAGAAAAAATAGTAATGTCTTGGCTTGGCAGGATGGATCCTGTGATGGAAGTCACGGCCCCAGAAGTGAGGTATAGTGATAGAAAATGAAGAAAGAAAAGGCTGCTTTGTGTCTGGAAATCTAGGAAAATTCATGGTACAACAATCAGCAGGGTTTACTGAGGCCCCTGTGTCAAACTGGCCAGCCTCAAACTATTTGGGAGAAGGCATCTCCCCAAAAGAAAAGTGGGTTTTGAGAACCAAGGTGTTTGCAGGTATCCAGAGCGGGCTGGTATGTGAGACGTTTTCCCATGGTCACTGGTTGACAGTTAACACAAAGTCAAGTCCCAGGAAAAATGACAAGAAAACTGTCTTCGGCTTAAGGCTAATCCATCCTTTTAGCTTTGAAGTTCTTAAATATTTTATTCAATAGCCTGTCATGTGTCTTCCTTAATTTTTCAAGGAAAACCAATCTTTTTTTTTTTTTTTTACAAGATGGTTCATACCAAAATAACCATACGGAGATTCAAAAGCTCAGACCCTTTTGGCACTGCAGCCCCTTCGGGCCCTGAAGCTTGGAGGAGCGTCGTCCCCAACAGAGGTCATTGGAAATAGGTCAGAGAAGGGGACTATCCTCTACACGGGGAACATTCTTTCTACCACTGTTTTCGAAGTGGCGCTTGGTGCTGGGCATCCCAGGCCCCACGGCTGCCGTGAGGCCTCTCCCAGCGCTTCAGAGACCCAGGTCTGCTCTGAGAAATGCCGCCCGCGTGGGCACGTGCTGATGGGTTGGCTCTGCTGGAAGCAGCGTTGATTCGCTCTGCAGCGAACCTGCCTGGAGTCCAACTCAGGAGGAACAAAAGGGCTCCTGGCCCTTGGGGGCACATCGAAATGGATGTCCAGCCTGAAGAGGTGCCACCGCCAGGGGAGGGGACAGGCACAGCACACACTCGGTATACAGGAAATGTGTCTCTCCAAATTCTCACATTGGTGGCCGTGGAAGTGGGTCTGACCGGGCTTCCACACAGAGATGGAAAGATGCTGCAATTAGAAGCTGGGAATGGAGGGATCCGGCTCTTAGGGTCTCAGGACCGCCGCCCACACTGCAGGCGGCAGCGTGCATTACTACAGATGCCAGCCTCACCTGAGGTGTAGCTTTGTTTTTGTTTTGAAACTATGGATTTTTTTTGTTTAAATACGCTCTCCCTCAAGGCTGCCTAGGGAGGGAGGCTTCCTAGCTAATGACTCTTCACTGGGGCCAGATCGATGTCAGTTTCCAAGCCCGGGAAGTGGTGCCTCACTTAGCAGGCGGCTGCCGGAGACCGTGCCTGGGATGGGAGACCCCCGTTGTGCTCTTTCTGAGTCTTTCATCCCCATTGCTGGGGGGAGCCAGAACCCTGCGGGGGGAGCCTGTGGGGGACCCGCACTGGCTGCGTCCCTGTTGACCTTGGGTACCGTGAAGGAACACAGTACCTTCCTGGGGTGGCTGTACCATGACAGGCAGTAGCTATGACTGGGAGGCATCTCTTCTCATTTACATCTTCCACATTAGAAACACCTTGAGCACTTAGGACTCTCGTGGAGACCCTCTGGCTGCCAAGCCAGAGCAGCCGGGCCAGGGTGCAAAGACCCCCCCAGAGCTCCTGATGCCTGAGGTTTAGCACTGCAGTTCCGCTCTCCTCCTGCGGCTCCCTTTGGATTCTGGGAAAATCCGTAACCTCCTGTACACCAGAAACATCGTTGATTGACACTCTGGGCCATTAGTATTAAGCAATTTGGGACAAAGGTAACTACAATTGCTTCAGAATATAGACAGGGATTTTGAGTT